>QDEB01103225.1:9781-22555 GCA_004193795.1 Asbolus verrucosus | reverse complement strand
ACAAAATTGAAACTCGATAGGTCAAATCGTTCTCACGTAATCGACGTGATGTCCTAGAGGACCAGTGAGCGAACGAACGAGTGACATGGACAAGATAAATAGTGCTCTTCGCTAATGCTCGTACGCTAAAACTATGCCTTACAAGAAGGAAGCCAAATTATTTATTGACTATTTATCAATAACTAGTTTGGATAGTGAAATGCAACCGCAGAGTGATAATAATATTTTAAGTAATAGTAGAAAATCGGTAGTAAAATAGTCGAAAGATAATCAGATACTAAATATGCATCTAATTTTAGGAGCTGGGTTTTTTCTAAATGTGATCATATCGGGTGTAAAAAAAATCTAGTCAATAGTGCTTTGAAAATTTTACGAACACAATATGTTACATTTAACTAAGTGACAGCGACAAAAGTTGGTTTTGTTCCATATTGTAAACATAACCTCAGAATAGTTGAAATAGGTTTTAAATTTGTAAAATATTGCTGATACATAATAGGCAGTGTAACAATTTGTAATTAATGGTTCTGGGGTATGTTTTGTTGGTTTCCCGCTCCCTTTTTTTTCCTTTTAATACTTCCAATCTGACAAAACAACTTCACAATACGATCAAACACTCTTGAAATTGTTTATAATTAATGGTAATATGCAAAAATTGAATACAAAGTTCCTTCAAACAATTTTGCAACAGGTAGGACCCCTCACTGTTGATCTTGCGCGCGTTGCAAAAATAACATCTGTCATAAATACCTTTTGTTCAGTTGAATAAACCATTTTGCGATATTAGATATCAGTTAATTTTGAAAAAAAAATAGAGCACATAATGGAAAACAAAGACACTTAATCACAAATTGCAGGTTAAACTTGACGACAATGACAGCTACAAGATTTCATAAGCTACAACATACAGGAAATAAACAGAATTTGTAATAAAGCACTCTTGCCCAGATTTTTATTTATACACCCGATACTTTGAGAGTCATTTTTACAAATTTCTTGCATAAAAATCCAAATTATTTTGTTACCTCAGGCTTTCCTAAAACCCATAATATAAAATGTAAATGTTTAGGAAACTTCTGTGCATTACAGTTGTATAGTGACAAAAATAAAAAAGTAAGAAAATCTAAAGGTAAATTAAATGGAAAATTAATATTAGAATATATAGGATTAAGATTAAAATCATATGGTTATATCATGTGGTATATTCAATGTAACGTGAGATCAAAAATAAAATACCTCTTGTTACCATTTGATGCGAATATTTTTGTCCGATATGTCAACCTGTCAACAATTTATAAAGTTGAAAATTTGTTTAGTTCTCAGAACTGTTTTTTTTTTAAACATAAAACTGAGTTTTGAACAGGTACATGTGTTTCTAAGCCACAAACTCGATGGCAGGCAGCACAGAGACAGATTAAGATGAACTCTCGGACCTGACATATGTTCCAAAAATATTTTAGCATCGAGTGGTAACTAGAAATGGTTTATTTATTTTTTTATCTAAAAAAAATTAAAAGGAATTAAGAAATCTGTACCAAAGAAAAAATTAAACTTAATCACTACAAAAAGAGTTTTTTCATAAATAATGTGTAATTAGAAATCATAAACATACTATTGTCACTGAAGATGTAAACGAGAAAGCTGAAATAAGAATGTTTGAGAAATCACAAAAGGTATTTATTGCCAAATTCAAAAGATGCATTAGCATGGAGTGGTTGGCGAATTATGACAAATCATAATATTTAAAACATCGCAGCTTTTTGTAGCTTTTTGATTAGTAAAATAATATAAATTCGTAATCAATGTAAATTAAACGACTATTATAAAATTGTTAAAAAGACTTAGAAAAAGTAAGATTTTTTAACAATTATCACAAAAATAGTGGTCTTTGAGAAAGTCAGCACATTTTAGGGGTATGGTCCAAAACTGTAATTCACATCAATTGTTATGTTTTTTCATGTTTGTTGCATACATGAATTGTATTTCTAATAGCATTCTTATAAATTTACAAAATGAATTGTACTATTAATGCGATTTATCGGCTCTCGTTCCCTACTTTCAATATTTTACTGTTTTCAACCCTTATAGCACGTACTTTAGGTTACTTATAATGTAGAAATCATTAATTACTGTTTGAAATATGAAGTAGTGTTTATGTTATATAAGTTTAAATAACGTTAATAAAAACGATAAAATAACATGGTCGATAAGGCGTTATTTTTTAGTTGAATATCACTTGAAAACATATAGTACGAAAACAGTTTAGGGGCAGTGATATTCATTGTTTCCATTGAATTTATTACATTCATTATCCATGTAATCGTGCTCGTATCTAATTACATAAGGGCTTCAATTCGTTTGTGTTGTTCATTTCTGAGCTTGTTCCGATTCGTCAGTGAAAAACAAAAAAGGTCAAAATTAATTCAGTTTGTCGACGTTCTAAAAACCTTACATTTTACAAAATTAATCGCGTTTCAACGGTTCATTACGGTCTCAATCACTCCATCACATTTCGGATACTTTTCCCATTCAAAATGAATTAAAACACCTCACTTTTAGGGAAACTTCGCGATATCGACAATCTGTAGACGATTTTTTCAACTTTGCAATAAATTCAAATGAAAATAAATAGCACGGAAAATTTTGTATCACGTACTATAATGAAAATAGTAAAATTCTCATTCGAGTGTGGTTCTTGTTTGCATTCCAAACAAGGAAGCTGTAACTTACCTGAACTCTAATTGAAGAATCCACATTTATTCTCTGAATTCGCATTCAAATTTTAAGGTAAATATATAATGCAATTACTTTCGCTGTGTCGTAGCCATCGACTTAATTCTTTAAAGCAAAACGAAATTTGTATCTCCGTCAAATTTTGTTTCATTACAAAGTCAAATAATGGAAAAATTATGGCCACAGACGAAATTAAACTCTAGGTATACCTACGGATGGGAAACTTTCGGGGGCGGCTAATAACTAACGGCCGAAAAGAATCATTTTATTATTCAGTTTCAACAAAAGTAATATAAAATTCAGTCCAGTTCGAGAGTACGGGGACCACCAACAACTCCCTTTTCCTATAATTTTATTTTAAATCATAAATTCAAAATCTGAAAGATTTATGACGACAAAAACACTAGACGCATATTAATGCCTAAAAACATAAGCCTTTACAACCAAACAACATGGATACTGCACTCGACGTTTCGCCAAATCTATAATCTGGTAATGTTACCTGCCAATTAATTATTTTTGTAGATTGTAAGGAAAATCAATAGAAAAGTTTAATTGGTAGGACTTAGTGACGAAGAGATTAAAATATTTACAAATTGATGTATCCGGGCGCCGCCAAAGAGGCAATAGATATTAATTTAGGTAAATTTAACTTTGTTCACTTTGTAATCAATTCCATCTGTGAAATGTGCGTAACAAATTAAATTTTAATATTAAATTGTAGTAAATAAAATAATTAGAACGCTTGAATGAATCCTACTGTTTATGAACCTGAAATGATTTATGGTTTAAATACACCGAAGAATTTATACAAAGAAAATAACGCTCCCATTACTACTGATGATATATAAAAGTACAAAACAATATTTGTAACAACATGTAATCACACAATATGCTAATTATTTTTTCCCAACCGACTGCGCAATTTGTACAACATTCCTGAGGACACATTGTTTTAATTGCAGGCATGCACCTGATTGCCGCCAACATGGACGCCATTATATTCGTATTATTCATATATCACTGCTAAACGATGAAATTAAATCGGCAGACACTATACAGTATAGAGACGATACGCACATCTGTAAGTGACGTGCTTTACATATGAGCTAAATAAACTCTTCTGTTCAGTGGAGCAGAACTATGTTTCTTAGATAACAAAGATATAGGATGTTGTATTCAGTGTACTTCAAAGAGATTTCAAGCGTTAAATCGTGTTATATGCCAATTGCCGTGCGCCGTACCATAACAATTCAAGGACATTTTTATTAAGGCTGATAAACTAAGTACAAGCTTCTGTTTTGCTGACGTCAAATTTCTTTAAGTAACTAGAAAAGCTGACCATGCGCGCGCAGCATTTTTCATGCTTTGCGACACTTGACTAAGCAACTTAAAAGCTTAAATATGTATAATTTCCCTGAAACATTTAAAATAATAAGTTAAAAGAAATATTAGGACCCTAAATATCACTTATTCGTGTGTCGCGATTTATTCTACTAAACTAGATAATTGTTTGTTCAATTTGTGATTATAAAAATACAAAATTATTATTATTATTGTTTTATTAAATTATAATTGAATTGTTGAGAGGAAAAATAGTGTTAATTTCCAACAAATTTTGAATAGAAAATATGAACTCTGATGTAACAATGGAGGCAGTAACATAACGTGGGTCGAACAATCACTGAAACATCAATTATCGTTATTAGATGACGTATAAATTGAGGAAATTAAAGCAATAACTTTTTTCTATTGCTGTCGTCAAATGTAGGCCACAAGGACTTAACCGTTCTTCATTCTTCTGTTCAGCCGTATTTTCGTTATTTAATTTTTTTACCATATTCACATTAATGTTTTTAAATTTTTAGTTGGCCTTCGAAAATACGACTGAATTATATTTTTGCCCAAATCAGTGTAGGACTAAGAATAATTTTGTAAAATAAAATTGTAAACGAATGAACAACGTTAAAACTAAATTAATTAAATTTTAAAATGTTTGCGTATCAGAAATTCGAGCGCTGTATTCGTCAATAATTTACAAACTATTGAATTTCAGTTGGTTTTACGTTCATGTTAATAATATTTGAAAATATAATGTAATTTGTTACGTTTTAATTTAGTAAATAGTGTTGTGAAAACAGAATTATACCCAAAATAGCTAAAAATTAACAGTTCTGTTGCTACTTTTGTACATCAAATTATCGGCTGCATCTATATACCGACTTTCATCAAAATCGGCAAATTCTAAATTGATTTTGAATTTTATTTCCTAAAGGAGCCACTTTTATTTGACACTTAACATTTGGTAATGCGAACTTGAACTTTTGATATTGTATGCAAAATTTCATCTCGATAGCCCAAACCGTTTTTAAGAAAATCGATAGATAGGGCGGCCGCGATAGCAAGCAAAAAACGAAAAAAAATAATAGCTTTATCTCTAATACTCAGCACCAAAGAACCGCTTCAATGTTTCATTTGTATTTATTTTATTGTTGACAGAGAAGGTAAATACAAGAAGCATCCAATGTTTACTTAATTATGTTATTTATTAGTTGAAATTGGTAAAGTGGCACAAATTTACCCATCAGTTTGAAAATGCAGCTATAGGAAATAATTAATTAAAGTTATCGATTACCGTCCCCAATGAAAATCAGGTTATGTGAAAATCCGTTTACTGAAATTCTACACTGTGATATTTACTTTTGCCCTGAAATTAGGTGTGCCAATGTAGCGGTAATTAAGTTTACTCAAGTCTATGTTAATGATCCAATAATTTGTTTGTTCTGATGAAAAGTATTCAATTTTTGTCCTTTTAATAGAAAGTGACAAGAAGCGGATATGTCAAATCCAGTGGCGTAACGACAAGTTAAAACTCCTCCCCAATGCAAACTTCGCTTGTTCTACATTAATAATACGTCTGGAAACAAAGCAAAACAAACCTCAATACGCCCATATAGAACCTGACCTGTTATTATAAAGTTCAAATATTGTACTCCAAGACTATATTTACACAAAATTAACATAAAACCTGTTTGATTCTCGGAAAAATATCGTTCCAAATTAAGTGTTTCATCGAATTACTCATAAACAACACAGTCTAAAAGAATATTACACAACAACAATGGTTTTCTTGAGAATGTTTTCTTGAAAAAAATGATAACCCACAGGTCTTTAGGATTTTTTTCACATAGTTTGACATACTTCTAACAACTTATTTAAAATTAAAGGCTGGAGTTCACCTGATTGTCTTGAACATATTTTTAATTTTGATTTTTGTATATTTTCGTAGAAATAGTATTCAACAAATATGTCAAATATATCAAGAAATATTGTCAAAAGTTCGGTCAGCGTTTATTTGTATGTATTTGGATTTTCATATTCGGAATGTATGGCTTGGTTTAATCAAAACTGATTTGTAACATTTTTGCGAACTTGATCGATTATAATGTGAATGTAAAAATTAAACAGGTGAGGATAACTGGTGGATTGAATGGTCGACGACTGCAAAATGCTCAGTAATTAAATTTTAACGTGTACAAACCAACTTTGTAAGCGTAATTGTTTTGGTATGCGGGGCGTGAAGTAATCCTGTTAAAAGGATGATGTATTTAAGTCAAGATTACAAAATATGTTAGTTATAGTTCAGTTTGAATGGTCTGGTCAAGGTAAAGCTAAGAGCTTTTGATTGAACGACGCATCTATGATATTGTTGAAGCTTTGATTTAATCAAGGGATAAATTCCCATCAAGCAATCGTAGTTATTGATCACGGCGCAATCATGGAGGGTTGGATGTTGGATTTGTTGTTTTCTTAGTTTAGGATTTGGATTTTCATTCCATCCCGTAATCCTTTCCTTAGTGGAAGTATCAAATATTCAACAAAAGGTCAAACGCTGAAAAAATCATTAGGAATTAATTCCTTTGTTCCCAAGTAACTCTGGCTCAACTCGCACTTTAAATTATGCAAACGATAATAACGTACAAGATATCAAAACAGGGTTTCTTTCATTATTTTAATGGGACGAGTATGATCTAGGTGGCGATTGTTGAGTTAGGAGCTCTTGCTTCGTAAGCGGTTGGGTTATTGGGGTTGGTTGGTAACAACGGTAGTGTTAATTAAAAAAGCCGTGAAGAAAAAATAATAATTCGCTCAAGTTAAGCATGCATAGGTCAATCGATAAATTTTACTATGGGTATTACTTGCCCTTACATGCAGCGGTCGATGGCGCCCCCACTCTGCGCCCCCCGGTTGAAAGCCCAGCGTAGGGAGCTCCGTGGCTTTTGAACGAAAACGCGATAACAATCGCTTCCATGCCAAGGGTCTTATCATGTATTATGTAACCTAATGTGGTGTGACTACTTCGATACCAGTAACCTACGAAATCGAATCACTGCGAAATGTTTCTAACTGATTTATTCTTCAAGTGTATCCTTTCTTATTTTCCTGATCTTCCACACGAGACAAATGCTACTCCATTAAAGTTGTATTTGGCTTACAAAAGAAAACCCCAATGCCCAACCATCAATTTAATAATTATGGCATCGACAGACATCACAAACCGCCTCTCCCCTCCTCAGAACCATTCGAGTGGCGTCGATTTAAAAGAAACCGAAAAACAAGAACGAGGACACTTACATAATACTATTTCCAGCTAATAATCATTAAATATATAGGAAAAGTCATCAATCATTTGTACAAAACGAATCAAATAACAACTCACGGTGGGTCTCATTATCCTTAATTTGCCCAATTTTTGTTAATCCTTATAACTATGCATTCTATATAGATGAATATAAATTATAAAAATGCTTGCGCGCTAAAATATATTTATATACACTTTGGCATTTGACATGTTATGCCCAGACCTCGAGTTTTACTTTGTGTTCCATTCTTCACACAAAACAAACGCTATTCATTCGACTTAATCATCCACTTAATTTATGTCAGCTTTCCTTTGTCTAGGAACGCCCTTCCAATTTTACGAATCTAAGCCAACCGCCCATGGAACGCACGTTCTAACGTCTATAGCCAGCGCAAGTGACTTTACCGGGTCCGATAATGTAGTGGGCCGAATAATGCATTGTGATCATTAATGATTAAACGCGACCACTTCATAAAATAGTGAGAAGGTATTGGATTCGATGTTCTTCTTCCAAGTGGTTGTCATGTCTTCATTTAAATGCAGCTGACAAATAACGGTGGCGTGAAACAATAGTTCAAGTTAATTATTTTAACAGGTACCCGATTTGTATGTACGCTAAGGGGTACCTACAGTGGTGTCTCACCCATTAATTAGGAATTTTTGTTTTCGGCATAACGTACGAAAGAGTTACCGACTTTTAAAAATGGTGGATGACAGCTGTCAAAAATTAAAATATGACGCAAGCCACTGTCTCAACATCAATTATGATTATGATATTAAAAGAGCGGCACAAGCTAATAGATGCTTGAAAAAAGGTATGTGGCACTTTTAATCATTATTCAAGATTTTTACAGTAACGGTACTACATTAGTTGCCTGCGCTAGTTTATAGCTAAACCTGTCAAACTCAATACACCTTGAGTTTATCATTATGTCTACTCTATACTATATGTAAAAGTAATTTTGGGTTTTATTTGGAAAGGTGTCAAAAGTAAATGATATTTAAATATACTATTTTTAAGGGAATACCCTACATATTTTCACACATTTTGACAAAATCATACAAGTTTTAAGAGTCTTAAATTTTTGACAAATTTATAAAAAAAACAACGAAGTTTAATATTGTATCACATTGACTATCTATATAATTAATTAGATACTATTAGCCTTCTTTTTTAATAAGTGAAAAAATACATAAATATAAAACTTAGAATGTCTAGAATTTTTTTATGACACAGTAAATAAATTCCATTTCAAGAAAGTACTAATAAACTTCACACGGTTAAATGTTCTACGAATGGGTTATTGGAAAAAAAGGACCTCGGTGATCTCTCAGATGGTGACAGACAGATAGAGTGCTACCATTGGAAGATGAAAGACAAGATGTCTAATAAAATTTTCATTAAGTTTTCGTTGTTTTTCCTATAAAATTGGCAATATATCAGAAAACTGTGTTAAAACTTTGTAAGTATAATTTTGTTTATCTTTAAGTGATTTATCAAAATATGGAAAAATATAGGCTTTGTAAACATGATAATTTCAAAACATCAACAACTTCTTCAAATTTTATATACTTTTCATTTATGTAAGCTTTTTAGCACGTAAGGAATTATTTTGCATATTTCAGTAACTTAGTAGAGTTTCAAAATAGCTTCACGTTAGGGCTAGTTTTCGGTTTCATTTTGAATTTAATTATTAACTGATAATGTAATCAGTGATTATTTTTCGTGTGGTATCGAACATTTAATGCGCATTAGAGATGAATTTATTATAGGATGTAGTTATTATGTATAAAATATTTAAAACATTTGAGTGAATTCTATCGTTAGTGATTATTCTTTTTATTTCCTTGTTTTTGGGGAGAGAAATGTTACTCCATTAAAGTTGCATTTGGCTTACAAAAGGAAACTCGAATGCCCAACCATCAATTTAATAATTATAGCATCGGCAGACATCACATTTCAACCTTCTTCGCTGGCTGTTCGTTTTTCGTTAATCCAAAAACGTCCTTCAAGTTTTAAGAATTTAAACCGCCCCAAATAACACTCGTCCAACTGTCTATTATTGTTTCATCTTCATTTCTTTGCTCCGCACAATAAATTCGTTTCCATTTGCGACAAGTTCAACATTAATGATAGGAAGTTTGTAAAATTAAACTTTGACTCCACGCAGTGGTTGCGATTACACGAAACAAAATCACCAGATTAACCCAGGCAAGTGTATGTTGGTTACACTGTAAGTCTGAGCGTCTTTCATAAAGTGATTCTAGTTAAAACGACGTTTGTGTCACAAAAATTCAATTATTTTCTTCCTCCTGAGAGACTCTTTCGCATTTTAAATTGTTGGTTTTGCACAATTTCTCTCTATTTTATATAAATAACACGCCGAACTCCGCAGTTATTTACAATTTATGGAGTCAAGTGCTAAAAGCGAGTTTTGAAGCAATGTTTGGTAAGATAACCACCTTGTAATGAAGCACTAGCACTGCCTCAATGCAGTGAGGCATTGTGCGGGTGCCAGCTGTTCTATAATTGGTTGTTCATTAGCTATTAGCTAAACTTGTCCGTGATGAGACAGTATCGACTCCCTGTCCTTGTTCCTGTCATCGATGGATACTAAACTATAAGCTATTACTAATAGTTTGATTAAATATTTTATGACCGAACGCTGTCTCCGCTATTTGGACAGGTCCAAATCACTCTCACGAAAAACAACAACTCATCTAATTGCATTATACATTAGCTTTCTTATGTGAAGACAAGATTACACTGTTTCGTTTAAAGTAATCCTCCCTCACAATATCGGGTCGTCACATCCTAGATAAAACGAAAATTTTCACGAAAAACAATTTTTTTTAAATTAAAAGTAAAAATCAAAAAATTACATGTACAGATTAGCCTCCCTGACCCAGTCCTCCATATCTTTATAATTGAGAAAAGGAATTTTTTGTGAAAGCATTGACAACAACGAACGACAAGAAATTGTTAGGTTTTAATAAACTTAGTATTTTGCATTAAATAATTATATTTATTATTGCTGTTTTTAATTATCTGTAATTATGTTTGTTAGACTTCGGGTGGCATCGTTATGGTGAAATTCTTTACTAGCAAATAAAAATTGGAGCATTACGGAATTGAAAACCGGCATTCCTATGGTTAATATGATTTTTCGCTAATTGCAAGGGTGCCGGCGTATTTCAATTTATTGGTAGCAATTGACATTTATAGGTTTAATCTCCCCCTTTTTTGAGGGGCTACTTTGATATCTTTGTCACAATTTGAAATTTACATTGTAGAAAGATAAATAGCATCGAATTTTCACGGGTGAGTGTCATGCTCGTTGTGGATCGTTGCTCATAATTTGAAAAATCCAGATTTCAAATGTGGAGTTGTTTGAAAAGTGATTGTTGTTCTGACGTAAAGCCCGAGGAGCATAAAAAATTGATTAACTTCGCGTATTTAATAAGAAATTCTATCCGGAACAACATTTAGAAGGTATTCGGTAGTGTGCGCAAATGTTGTTCCTTCGAGTGAAATACAATATTGCTTATTGCTATGGCAAAAGGTAACGGTTGCAAAGACGAAACTTTTTGTTTTTCTTGTTTGTTGAAAGTTTAAAATTCTGACGGCAAAACAAACGTGGATATGAAAACCTTTCCGAGTTGGAAATTTTCAATATTGTTTCCAATCATTAAATTCAGCTAAATTTGCACGATTTCGAATAAACTAGAAGACAAACATAATAAAGCATCAAACAAAGATCAACACTCGGATCATTAATGAAGATTTTCTACCCTCGCAACTAAGGTTTTTATGGTTAGTTTGATGTTATATATTGCTGGCTTTATTGGCCGTAATTGAGTAATCTCATTGTATGTATTCGGAGGTAAATCATCAACATAAGCTTCTCTACTTCTCCACCGGACAAATAACAACAATCCATTGTTTTTACGATAACAACACTTAAGTACTCTTTCCCTAACGTTATCAATAGAAATTTCACTCCTAACTTTTTCATTATGTAACAAAGTTAAAATTAAAACCCCAACTGCTGCAATAAGAAATGTTCCGTGCTTAAAGTACAACATAAAATTATAAAAGTTTATACCCCTTTGACGCGAATTTGATGGCTGATGCAATTCATACGAAGTAATTCATTAAATCTTAAGACTCATTTCAAAATGACGCAAAAAGTAGCAACTCCTTGGAATTTACCCAAGTTACCGATCACAATATCTTTCATTTTTTAAAGTTGAAACTCAAGAAAGTAACTGTTCCGAATGATAAAAAAATTCATCACTAACCAATGCAAAAGTGCAGCAAACTTTTACTGGCTGAATCTTCCCTGAATGTTAACGATCAGTTTTCATCGTCGTCAATAAGTTTATTCTGATCTCGAGCCAAAGTTAAATTTGTGTGCAAGTGTTTTCTACAACAATAAACTTAGCAATAAGAAACTTTATATGCATCAGGTTCGTCAAAATAACTTTTATATTTGCTTCAGCATCAATCTTTCAGACATTGAGAGAAGTAGTAGTAAATCGACCATAGTAAAACCATTTTCCCAAATCTTAACAAAACATAACATTTTTTATGATTTCAAATATATCTATTCCCTTTTGCTGTACGTATAGGGTTGAGCAAAAACCACGCCCTTCCTGTCCAAACTATTAATTTTCTAAGAAACAAATGGACTTACATTCAATGGTTGCAAAAAGCCAGCATGTAGTATCATTTGATAATCAGTTTCTTGAAATTTTTTCTTCTGTAAGTATGTATGTCTTTATTTTTTTTTAATGGTAGCTTACTTACTTTTTTACAAAGTGTTCTTCTTATAATCCTTTCCTCTGTCATTTCATTTTTCATTTTTTTATTCACTAAAACTGAAAAATAGTTTCTGTTATAGACTAAATTACTTTGCAATGGCATTTTTAAATCATTGAATATAAATAAATTCATCAAAAAAATAATATTTTAGATAAGAAAAACATGAGTACAAGTTAAAAAACACATCAAAAACTAAATCACTGTAATAAAGTATATCAAAAATTAAAAACCTTCTTTCATAAAGGACCCACGAGGTGTTAAAATACAACTCTATTTGGCAAAATGTTACACAAGGATATTAAATCAGGTCTCAATACTTTAAAAGAGAGAAATCGTCGAAAACATAATTTTCGAAAATGAATTTTTTATTTTGATGTTTTTTAATAGAAAAGTGACCATTTGGAAAAGAGTTGTGCACAGTATTTAACAAATTCATAACGTAGATACAATTCATACACTCATACACATGTAAATGCGCAAGTTTCAAAAAAATTATCAAATTTCATGAATTTTTATCAAAGAACGTGTCATACGTCTTATAGGATTCTGGAAACCACGTAATAAATTTGAAATT
>QDEB01103218.1:0-17544 GCA_004193795.1 Asbolus verrucosus | reverse complement strand
GAATTTTAATTGAACAATATCACTAAAATGGTATCAGAAGAACCAACAGACAACTCCCAGACAGACGATGCGAAACCCGTTCAAAAAACCGAACCATTAAAGTCATTCACTTTGGAAAGTAAGTTTGACATTACCTAACCTCACTTCTGTACAATCTGTTAATGATAAAACCCCAACTTTCTCCACTTTTTAGTCTTAAAATTGATAAAAAACGCCCAACAGCAGCACGGCCTGAGACACGGCGATTTCCAAAGATATCGTGGTTACTGTTCTCGAAGAATCCGTCGACTCCGAAAAGTCCTGAAACTGCCGCAAGGAGACAGACGCCACTTCAAAAAGCGCGATGTCACGGAAGCTCACATCAACGACAAAAAAGCGGACGAGCGCTACTTGGAAATTCCACTAATGTTAGCTGAAAGATGCTGGGCTTACGCCATGCAGCTGCGGCAAGAATCCAACACGGAGCCCAGAAAGAAATTCCATTTAATTCAGAAGTTGCGTAAAGCTTGCGTCTACGCGCTGCAGCTTGAGGAATTGTGCCAACAGGAGCGCTGCGATCCACGCACCAAACTCGAATCTCAAGCGTACGTAGCGTGGATTCAAGGCACTCTCCAATTCGAGCTGCAGATTTGGATAAAAGCGACCGAAAACCTGAAGAAAGCACAGATGATTTATGAAAAGCTCGTCTCTGCGTTGCCCGAAGTAGATCAGCTGCCTTATAAACAAAGAGTGGTGGAAATTACTCCGAGTTTGCGTTATTGCGCTTACAATATCGGAGATGAAAAGGCCGTGGATTTGCTCGAGCTGCGCAGTCAAGGTATTTTGGAGAATTTCGATGCTTTAGTTTCACAAACTAAGCAGAAAACTGAGGCAGTATTGCATGAAGTGCAGTGGTTTGGAATTAAAGTCGCAGTAAGAATTGAAAGGGTCCGACTCTTCTTGCTAAGCATCGAGGGTCTTGATGATTCTTTGGTTCACGCTGAGAACAATCAGGCGAAAATTAAGATTCTGGAGAATTTATTCATCGATTTGCGTGACATTATTTCGCTTGCTCGGGACATTGTCAGAACAGAGAAGCAGGATCAGCTGTTACTTTCTTATTTGTTGTCTATTAGAGTTGAAAGAACTTCTCAACGTCACTTGTTGCTGATGCAACAAACAAGGAAGCCTCAAGATTGGGTTCGTTTACTCGACATAATTTTACAACAGACTGGAGAATTGTCTCAGAACGAGTCCATAAAAGACGTAAAATTGGCCCAAGATTACTACGAGCAACAATTGCAAGCTTACAAAGCTTTGAGGATTTATTACTTGGCGCGCACTCAAGCCGCACAGAAACGTTGGAAGGAGGCCACAGTTCTGTTTGATTCAGCATCAAAAGCACTGTCAAAAGTACCTTTAAAAGGCGGATTTATCAAAGAACTAGAAGATTTGTTGAAGAATGTTAAAGAGAATGTTGATGTCGATAAAATCAACGCTCAAGCTAACTGCGTCCTTGATTTGCAAGAAGACCAGAACATCGCAGTTCCCCAGAAGGTTTACAAGAGCAAGAAACCGCTCATAGATCGCTTGGATGAGTTCCGAGAAGAGCCTCAATTACTCACTAAAAATCCCAACATTGTTAGCCTGCCTCCGGCCATGGAACCAATTCCAGCCAAACCGTTGTTCTATGATTTGGCGCTGAACTTCGTCGAGTTTCCAGATTTGACAGAGAAACTGGAAGGGGGGCAACCCAAGCAGAAAGGAGCCGGTATTTCCGGTTTTGTCAAGGGTTTATGGGGCTGGGGCAAAAAGTAATCTGGTTCTATCCTGTCGTAATTGGTAAATATTAATACATATTGCTGCGGTTTGGTTTCATTTTCTGTACTTTTTTTTAATGTAAATCATATTGAAAATCACTAGAAGTTGTAGTTTTACTAAATTCCATTTTGTATTAATATCACATCGATAAATCTAGAAATGGATTGAGGTTATGTTTCGATTTACTTACCCACTCAAACGATGCACCAAAAACGGCATCTATTGCAGCCTCAACTTTATATTGTATTTGACACTCGGAGCACTAAAAATACACGCAAATGAAAAGTTTAAGTGTTTCAATTTGAATTTTGTGATTCACAATGACAACTGACACATGGCGCTAGACATGGACAAATCTATTTCAAGTCCATAAGTGATTTTTAGCTATGTAAATCAAGTGGTGCTTCTTGGATAAATTATACGGACTTGCAGCCGGTTTTACTTTATAATATTTAAACAAGGTTTACCAACTGCTACGAATTTGTTGAAACAAATGATAAAATTTCAATCTTCATCCTAATCTGTCATCGTATCTGTTTTGAAATTATTAAAAAATCATTTCCTTTGAGAAATAAATCAATCTCATTCGATTAGCTTTCGTGACATTTATTTTAAAGGGTAATTTTGGGGGAAAATTTTAACCTAACCTCGTTTTATAAATTGTTGATAGGTCAAACTATCTACGACATACTAGCAAAAACCATTGTCTCATCAAGTGATAACTAGAGATATTTTATTTTTGATTCAGATGATTTTGATTGTGTTCAAGTATTTCGTTTTTTTCCTAGCCCCCTGAGAGAGGAGGTGTAAACTAAGGGTTGCACATTTGCAATATAATTTTAAGTTTTTATTTAATTTTAAAATACAGTCTTCCTATAGCTACACGAAAAATATAAGACTTTGCTGCTATAGAGCCATAGAATATAAATAAAGTAAATTCTGAACATTATTATACATAACAAAAGGTTTCAAATTTCATTTGATAATTTTCTTTTTAAAAAAATATTTCTTCACTCAATAATTAAATTATATTACATAATAGTTGAACAATGAAGTTTCACGATAGGCAGTTTATGGCACTGTCGGCCTTAATACCTGGAGATTCAAATGAAAAGCATTTTAGTTTGATTTAATTGAGGACGCTTCAGGGGGGAGTTTCTTTAAATACTAGGAAACATAATAGAACTATCCCATATTAATTTGCTTTTCTAACCTAAGCTGAAGCGTCATTTTCTCCTCTCTGATGTCGGCCAGTTCTTGGCTCAGCTCTTGACAGATCCTCAGCAAGACCGTGTTTTCTTCCTGCAGCTTCTGGAACAGTTCCCACTTGGCTTTGTCGTCGCCGCTGATTGGACTCTCTTGATTCTTCGTTGGCTTTCTGTACACTTCGAACGCGCCGTGTTTCCTCGGCAATTCGTTATTTCTAGCTGCGAGCTTGGCGAATATCATCTTCCTGTCCGCCTCGTACGCCTCGTCCGGGAAAATCCCTTCGTCGACGTTCTCGTACTTTTCGAAATTGTCGAAATTGGCCGCGAAAGTTGTCTCGGCAGCCCCGCAATCGCCCTCGGATCTCTGATTGATTAATTTCTTCGACGTCTGAATGTTCGGACTGATTCTGGGAGGGACTGTGGGCGGCGCCCCCAACTTGCTCAATCTGTTCAAATCGAGCGAAGAACTCCTTCCGTGGCTCTTGAACGGTCTCGGCGGAGGAGGTGGGGGCTTCTCTTTTTTGGGCGGGGGAAACGCTGGGAGACTCACGGGACCTTCTTCGACGCTGTTTTGGCTGTTTGGAGGTGGCGGAATGGCTCCCGGACCGGGAATGCTGATTTTCTTCGGTTGCGGCCTTTGTATGGCACTATTATTGTTATTAGATAAGTTACTAGAAACATCGATAAATTTCTTTGGACTGTGCGCTTCGATATTATCGACTAGATCTTCGCTCGTTTGTGCCACCGTCGTCGAACATTCGGGAGTTAGCCTTAACGGAACCGGATGTAGGATTTTCGAATCTTTATCGAGGGTGATTTTTTGGAAATCGAAATTGACTGGTTTAGGACCTGGAGATGAGACTGAACTGGTTGGACTGTCGACGAATTTCGTCCACTCTTTCGCGGTATCTTTTGTTTGGGGGGAAAGCATCGGTTCGGTTTCAGGACTAACGGACAGGGGAGTTTCATTACCTGGGACTAAGGTGGGTGGTAAAGAATCGGGTAATTCAATGTGATTACGTCTCAAAACGACCAAATGCATGGCCGTGTTGAATTCTTGAAGACTTAAAGAGCCATCTTTCGTTACGTCGGCTAGCTGCCAAATTTTGCGCAATTCGTGAACAGGTAGTCGCGATTTTTCAAAAAACATTCTAGCTACTGGTCCAGCAAGTAAGGCATTAGTATCTGGCTGGAGGGATCGAAATTGATTTGTATAATATTCGCGTTGTTCCGGATTAATCGTCCATATTTCAGTACTGACTTCGGTGTCTTCCTCGCTGCTATGTCTATCGCTCGATTCTTCTTCAGTACCTGCATGATAACAACGCCAATCATTACATAAAAGCGGGAAACGATTACTTACCCAATAACTGCCTCTGTTCTTCCGAAACCAGACCTTGCCAAGCACCTCCAACCGCCCAACTTCTGTCCTGAACGCTATTTGTCGGAGTGGGGCTGTCAGAAGCCGTACTTGAAATTTCCGGCGACCCGTTCCTAACTATGCTAAGTGTATCACTGTCAACCTCGGAATCAGTACTGTTCGCATCGATTTGTTCGACGTAATCGTTGGCATCATTTCGCAGTTCGATCAAATCGGGGATTTGGGAGTCGTTTTCTAAATTGTTCCAACTGAATCGGGGTAAAGGCAGTTCCAAATTGGAAGTAACAATTTCAGTTTGTATCGGGACGTTCGCTTGGTATGCTGCCACTAATTTAAGAGCGGAAAAAAATTGTCTTCTACTCAAACTAGTTGTGTTTTGGCCCCAACAGATCTCTGAAATCTGACAGAAGAAACGTCAAGAAGTTGGGTTATGTGTCACTCAAAAACGGTTTACCTGGGATATGACGTCTTCGGGGACATTACCGGATTTGATTAATTCGACGGTTTTGGTCAGGGAGGCATTTCCGCATTTTTCTTCGTCACAACACAGAAAAATGTCGGAAAAATATCGTTGTAAAGTTTCTGACAGCTGTAAGTCCTCCATCTTTTTTGACAGCTGATAATCGGTGCGATCGGCTCGTTCCGGATGCGGTCGCCTATCGCAAAACCGCCGGGAAAATTAACACAAAATCAGTTCTGTCCCCACACCAATTTCGTAATAATTTTTACAATTTAAAGAGCTTCGGGCGCTTCTTGAACTAGTTTTTTATTTTAATTTATTAACCATCGATACGACAACGAATTAAAACCGCCGCATGGTGGTTTACAGTCCTTTCTTCACCGTTTAAGTTTCGGGTTTTATCTCAGTTGTTGTCTAAATTTCCTTCGAGGTAGTTGAACAACATTCCTCCACCTTTTCCGCCAAATTATCTTCAGATAACGCGCTAAAATTCGTTCATTATCACCGACTTTTTTTTACTGCAAAGTGCCCCAAGGAAAAGGCGCGAATCTTAAAATAAATAACCTTAACACAAGAAAGCCTGACCCTGCCCTGTACAAGACAAAAGCGCGCCCACCTATTTTTCTGAAGTGATTTTCAGGTCAGGGCCGTACTTGCTGCGATTATGATTTTTCATTTACCTTGATCTTAACAAATGTTAGGTGTGCTGTAAGTACCAATTAGTTCGAGGAGTACCGGTAAATTAGACAGAGCTTGCTTTGAGTGTGCTTATGGAATTGTTGTGTAAAGTGCGAAGAAATCATGAATGAAAGTGATTTACAACTAGCAAGAGCCATGGTCGCTGATGACAAACTTAAATCTGAAAACACCACTCCTGGGACCAGCCCAACCCCTCTTAAGAAAACCGTAGTCGGAAAGGCCATGGAAAAATTAAATACTTTCAGGTAAATTCATAAATGTAACATTTTTATAAAATCGAATAATTTATAGTTTTTTTACAACAGAAGCGGTTTAAGGGTACCACATTCATTCGCCCGGGTAGCTCAGTCGGTAGAGCATTGGACTTTTAATCCAAGGGTCCAGGGTTCAAGTCCCTGCTCGGGCGACATTTTTCCATATTTTTTTGCAATTAAAATTAGCGATGGTTAATAATTAAAACAACTTTTTACCATCTACGTATATGATTATAATGAATACAATCATAAACCTGATAAGATAAGTCCACATATATGATCCTGTTTTAATTTCATGCTTAATTTGATCATGTCCCACATACATGAAATTTTAATATAATGCAGATAAAAAAATTATAAATCTTTTGTAATCATTATTTGTTTAAATTAATTCTTTGGACATTATTTTTACAACAAATCCCTGCGTAACAAAACATGTAATCAACCTTCGATAGCTCAGTTGGTAGAGCGGTGGACTGTAGTGGCTTGAAGTTGGACATCCATAGGTCGCTGGTTCAAATCCGGCTCGAAGGAATGTTTTTTTTCTCGCTTGACTTTTTTTGATTTAAGTTCGATATAAAATGAAATAAACAACTGTTTTATTAATTCATAAATTCGTTCAGAATTGTAAATAATGGATATTATTTCTTTATTTTTTGAAAATAACCAATTACTGCACTTGGTATTAAAAAATAAGGAAAATAGTTGCATTCAAATCTGATTTTTATTAATTATAACAGCAATTAATGCTAAAAATGTATTTTTGCCGTTGCTGGAAGTACAAATGATTACAACACACTATATGTGGCACTGCTAGTGTAGTGGTATCATGCAAGATTCCCATTCTTGCGACCCGGGTTCGATTCCCGGGCAGTGCAGCTTCTTTTTTTTTTCATTTTTGCTGCTATATTTTGTAATTTATAAATTATAGAGATATTATAACAATTAAATGATAATTTAATTTTGTAATTCCAGAGAATTACAGATACTTAAGCTTGATCGAAATTAAAAAATTGTTTTATACAGGTGCTGTGTCCAAATAACGCAATTTGTGTTGAATGCAACACTCTATAAACTGAATGCATCGTCAGTGATCTAGAAACGAAGAAGCATTTTATAGTTTGGTTATTTTTATGTTTTGATTAAAGTTGGATCAAATAAAAGTTTTTATTATTATGAGGTTTTGTTAACATTTTTATTTCTTATATAAGTAAATTATAAACATAAATTCAAGGAAGAAATATTGGAGGCAGTCAGTCCGGTTCTGTTATAGTTTATAAATTTCGTATTTTAAAAGTATTTTGGAACTTCAGATCGTGGGAAGGTTGTTTACTATTTTATCAATTGCATAAACACTGGTCCGAGTTCTTATAATTGGACGTCTGTATTGTCAAGCTCCGTTGGGTTGGTATGTCCCAGACGTCATTTCGAAATATTTGTTGTTGTTATTGATGTATTTTGTCGAAATTATGACTAAGGTCAAAATTTCACCTGTCAGTGGGTCGAAGCGAAGCCTTAACCACAAAATCCCAAGCACACCGTCAGGAAGAAAAACATTATTTTACAGAGCTAAATAGATTTGGTCATAACAACTGTGAACAGTATTTAAGTTGTATTTTGAAAAATTGTCAGTGATGTGGTTTCATAATATTATAAAATAATGACCACTAAATGAGCTATTTATGAATTTTAATAATTTGGTTGCATATTTTAAAAACACATCTTAAGATGTAATAAACGTAACCCAGCTAATTAGCAGACGGGTTTAGAAAGTGTTTATAACAATAAAAGAAATGTAGTTTGGACTAATGCTGAACGGATCCAGTTTTTTTGGCGGATCCAGATCTTGCAAAAAATGATTCGGATTCGAAAATATCCGTATCCGGATTTGTTTCTGTGTCCGGATATAATTCGGATCTAATCCAGATCAGATCCGGATCTAATTGTCTTATCAATATTCAGTTAATAACCAGTTTTCTGAAACTAATGTTGGTTAATTTCACTGTGATGATAATTGTTTTTTATAAACTATAGATATTATCTCAAAGCTAAAGATAATTGAGCAAAAGAAAATTGATAAATGAATTAAAATTTACAATATACTTTACCCTAGTTNNGATTAGACTAAGATTGAATTCGAATTAGATTCGGACTGGATTAGGATTAGATCCGGACTCGATCTTAAATCCGAATCATTCCGGACCCGGATTTGATCCAGATCTAAATTTTGATCCGTTCCGAACGTACACCATTAGTTTTGACAGATGATTATGTAATTTTATGAAAAACTTCATTATGTAACAATGACAAACAGAATTGCACAATACGTTACTGTAACATATTAAAAACGTATTCAAATATTTTGTGTATGTGCAAGATTGTGTTAAAAATTAAACGAGATTGGGTGGTCGGTACGTTGCAAATGATAAGGAATTTTCCATTTCCTTATATTCACTCAAGGTTAGTTTAAAACAACACGTTGTAATTATTATACATTTTTGTACAAGTTATACTTATACCATCCATAATACACTTTGATTTAATAAAATTCAATTTGTGTTATTGCTGTTGTGTTATTGTGTTAGGCTCGTTGCGAAAAAATCAGTTTTAATTTGTAATTACCTTAATAAATGTAGGAATTTTGTGAAGGTATATACATTGACATTTTATTCCTTTATTGCAGTAATCGATATCAAAGATTAGAAATTTAATTTAAAAAAATGCATAAAGATCTCAACTACGATCTTTTTTTCTTAAGTTTTTATGTTATTGAATAATGATAATTGATATCATGTAAAAGCTATATACAAAGTTACATCAGATTGTCATTATTATATTTTGTAATAAAGTTAGAATTTGAATTTGAAAATTTGTCAAATTTTTCTGAATATGAAACCGCAATGGACTGATGTTTGAATACAGTAGCACATTCCTTATCTACTGATTTATTCGTTTTCCGGTTTAAATGCAATGGTGGAACTATTGGTTTTACCAAAGCGTTTGAAAATAATGAATAAACTAACATTTATCAGTCCTTTTTAAAAATTTTATTAGTTGTTTGTGTAATTCAACTGGCGCTCTTTTAATTGTGATTATCAGTCAACAAAAAGGTCTTCTTCTGAAAGGATCATCTCTTCACCACTCCATTCATCACAAACTGAAAATATTAAAAGTGAGAACAGGATTACGAACAGAAGTTTATTTTCCAATAGTCTCAACTTTGCAAATAAGCCCAAGTTTTTAAACCACCTTGACTTAAAGTAATTAAATTTTTTGAATTTGTAGTTTCTTGTTTTCTTATTGCTAGTAATAAATTTTATATAAAATAGAAATATGTTTCCTCCACAAAAAAGTAATAAATTTAATTATTANNAAGGTTTTCTATATTCGTTTTTCCGGAGATTTTGCTAATAAAGATAATTATTACAACACGTCGTTTTAATTAATTTTATTATCAATTTATTATTATTATCTATAACCCTCTTCCTGCATTCGTAAATTAGAAAATAAAATCTAACCATCGTCTTGGGCAAAATTTCTCGATTCTTTTATATTAGGCTATCATAATACGAGGGATATTTTGATTTTCCACTGGTACAACAAACCTTCTTCTTTCTTTAGATATTGGGCGTATTATCGAGCTTCGTACTAACAGGATTGCAGGAGAATGAACAGAAATACAATATAATCAATAAAAAAAAATAGGTTAAGTAATCGCTGTCATGTTTACGAGTTTCAAAATTTCTTCGAACAAGTGCGATGGTGGTGTAATGGTTAGCATAGTTGCCTTCCAAGCAGTTGATCCGGGTTCGATTCCCGGCCATCGCAACTTTTTTTTTTCATATTTTCGTAAATAATTGTTTTCTAAAATGAGTTCTTACATAATTTTATTGTGTGTCTAGGCCAAATGAGTTATTTCACTCAAGGCTCTCTCGTTACACGCTAAATGATACTCGAGAATTTAGCGTCAACACACGATTTCTCGACGTCGAGTTACATTTTAAAATTAAACGCAAATTCAACGTGCTCGTTTAATTTTATTTTTATCAAAATTTTGAAATCGAGTCGTGTTTTCAAAATAAATCCATAAATTGTTAGCCTTGCTGTCGCCTGTCAGTTATCTGTCACCTGTCAGAAGTTCGTTTTTGCCGTCCAAAATGACGTGTAACAACAAATGCTCGGGCGTTTCGCATTCACAAATTTGAATTTTTCGTAAAGTGCAGAGTACGTTTCATTCACCTGCACCTCACGGAAATACCCCAATTCGGTCCTGTGAGTCGAACCCGTCAAAATGTCAATGTCTTCTTACCTAACCTAATTTCAAAAAACAACCAAAGCGAGCCTCCCCAAAAAAGAAGTGTGTAGTGTCGTTATTACGTTGTGATGGCATCTTTATGGGCCGGTTCTGACGTGGATTTATCAGTTTTGCACCAGTGCAGGATAGCCGACAGGTTAGAATTCAGATTGGCCTGTTTGCATAAACAGAAAATCGCTGATTCAGACACGAAATTAGTGTACGAGGGAGAAAATCACAAATTCAGACAGCGAAGAAGGCGGTCAGGCACTTGGCCGTAAGTTATTTGATTCTTGTTTTATTCTAAAAATAAAAACGAAGTTGTGAGAGTTGACAACACAACTAAAAGTAAGTTGCACAGCTAGAGGGACGAAGATTTGGCATTATCCGGTATGGTCTAGTGGCTAGGATACCTGGCTTTCACCCAGGAGGCTCGGGTTCGATTCCCGGTATCGGAATTTTTTTTAATCTCATTTTCAAATTCATGTAATAATTTGGTTTAATCAGTTTATCATTTAAGCCGCCGCAAGCTAATCAATTTTCCATTTCACATTGCCAGTCATTAAATAACGATTCGTTTTACATTTGTCGTTTATTTCGGGAGTCTTTAACAATAAACAGATCGGCCGCAGGCTCATTTTCAGTTTAGTGTATCAGTGGCTTGTAAGAGATGCAGAATAACTTTTCCCGATGTATCAGCATGTTGGATTCGGAATCGATGAGGTTCTGCCAGGTTCTTATTATTTCTGTTAATTTCATTTTCTTATTTGCAGGAGGACGAGGTCTTTGAACGCCCCATCGCCAATCCAACAGTTCGGACCATGTGGTCGAATTATGAAAAATTCTGCCATGGTCATGTAAGTATTTTTTTAGTTTTTGAATAATAGTTTTATTTAATTGTGGTAACGTTTACCATCTTTTTTTTTGAGATCAATCATGAATGCAAAAAGATGGAAAATTACTTTTACGTTTTTCCACTTTTTCCACAGTGTATTTTAAGATTAAAGCCTAATTTATAAATTCTCTCGCGACAGCGCTGACGCAGCTGCATCAGTAAGCGCCGTAACAATGAATCAGCTGTATAAACCATGAAGAAACGTGACTATGGAAGTACATTAATATACAACATGTATGTTATATATGTATATTATTGTAATTCTGTCATTAGTCGAGTCTGACCGAGTTTGAACGAACCCAAATTCCGACTTACCTACAAGCGCGCGTGCTTGCCTGCTGTAAAAGGATGTTTAATTCCACTTTCCACAGTGTTTAAAGTCATCTATTTATAAATTGTTATCCATGTGCAGAATTGTACATCATTTATCATATCGTTTAAAAAATCCTCATATCGTACGATTTGTAATGAGGTTCGGACGCTTCTTTTTTCAGTTTTTAATCCATTGGCGATTGTTTTCATATTGTAAATACGTAATATTCTGATAACATGTTTAATAATAACTTGGTATCTAACGTCAAAAACATACATACCTGTAGATATATTTGTTACATAAATTGTTTGGTTATTGTTTAATTCTAAAAATAAAAATATCAAAGTCAAAGTTTACAAACTTGGCTAAAATGTAAATTGCAAAGCTAGCCGAACTGTGGGTGTACTTTCAATTAACCAAATAGTTGTTCAGTTTTAAAGAATACTTAAAATGTACCATTTGGAAACTGAATATCGACCAGTGTAAACTTCAGTACTGTAAAAATATTTTACAGTAAAACTGGCTACAGTTCCCTTATGCAGGTAGCACAACTTGACTCACAAAGCTAAAATTACTTATAGATTTGAAATGAGACATAACTATTTATGATATGGAGGTAATTCGTTAGAGTTTTAGTCAGAAACCAGTGATCGGTTAACAAAAGTATTTAATTTACAATCAACGGCTAGGTGCATACACATGTCAAGCAAGAATAAAAATTATCTGTTTGTATGAAAAATGTTATTATTGTTTTCCTCTTACGACTGTATCACTGGATTAAAAGGTGTTATCAAATAGATTGATTCAAAGTGAGTTACAAACTGTGCAAAATTGAAAATGAGAATTTCGCACACATCCTGTGGGATTTTTGAAGCTGTGTTATAAATATGAATTTAATGTTATATCATAGAAATGTAAAATATCACGTTCCATTGCTCTATGTCGATACCTCATTTTGTTTAGCCTCCGTTGTTAGTTAAATCTTGTAAACGCACAATCTAAACTGAAATCTAATTGCAGTCTACCTTTACCGGAGGGAAGGGACCCAATAAGTTTCATTAATTAATTTTAACACCTGGATATATTTGTTTTAGACCGCAAATTACAAACCAATTGTGAATGAAAATTTAGAGATTTTATTTTTTATAAATTACTTTTCGTATTGTAAAGATTTGTAGTTGTTGAACGAAACAATTTATAATTTCGTAGACAAAAATCAAATAAATCGCCAAAAATGTTGGTATTCTTATTGATGATTGTAAGTTACCAATGTGCGTCGAGATTTTTGCAGGTTTATTTGATTTGATGCCCGAGCGACCATAAGCAGTTAAATGAAATGTAGTTGTGGCGGGAAACTTTAAAAGTTAAACTGATCGCATACCATAACATTAATGTAATATTTAATTCCGCTTTATCGACCTGTTGGAATAGTAATTTTTAAGGACAAGTCAAAAATGTGCAACTTTGGTATTTTAGAATAACAGAATTTTTGAAATTTTTCGATATTAAATTCTAGGACCATCTGTAAAAATTACTTACATTTAACAATTCTAGGATGAATTACAATTTTTAAAGATTTTATAATAATAGGTTTATTAATGGAACATTTCCATTTACATTATCGTCATAAGAACAATATAATATTACATTTTAATTGTTATTCACTTAATTTATAATAATGTTTTAACAGTAGTTATAACAACTTTTAATTCATTCCATGAGATGACTTTTGAGCGAATACGAATTTTGTTCTGTTTTAAGAAATGATTCCCTTCAATAAATAAAAACATAATTTTTGATTTTAACATGTTGTAAGTAGAAGTTTATGAACTTAAACACGAGTGCTGCCGCCAGTAGATTTCTTATCGCAGGAAACACAAATGAACTAAACCTGTAAAACTGTAATTTCGTAGTTAATATTTGTATTTAACATGACAGTTTCGCAATTAAACGAAAACGCAGAATACTAGCGACTTCACATCAATTCCAGCAAAATAAGTTTCTTTTTTGCAATTAAGTCAACCTATCCAAGGCGGTTTGCTTGTTTTTTTAAGTATTTATTCTGGCTAATACTAATATTTTATTATCGAATTGCAATGTGAGGACGGTTTAATTTATGTAGTTTTAATTTTAACAGTAAAAGTAATATGGGTAATAATTTAAACTTTGTTTTCTCTTTCGGAGGTTGTATAAAATGCCAGTGTCAAATACGCCATCGAAGAAATACCTCTCCAGTCGTTTATTTCAGATGATTAAAAATTATTCGTTTTCATCAGTGGCAATTCCAATGACGCCACCCAGAGACGATTTCATTTAAAAAATGTCAGCAAGTTCAGCACTTGAAAACATTTTAAATTGCTAAAGAATTATTATTATTATTGATCGTAAATATTTTTTAAACACGGACAGCGTTATGTAATTTTTAACAATTATTGATTTTTTAATTAATTTTTCTTTTGTCATAGTTGTGGTTAAGATGACTTTACAAGGTGTAGTTTTATATGTAAATAATCATAACATTTATCGTCCAATAGATTTACATCCATTTACAATTGCATAACATTGGAAGTTAACTTCAGGCGGGAAAATAGGGGTTATTATAAATGTTTTTAGTATCATAGTTGGCTGTGATTTATTATATATGTACAGATTTGCCGCCTCTCACTTTCTGGATTTGTGCTAGAATATANNTTTAGGTCCATCAAAATTATAGGCGGCAAATTTCCATAGCCCACTATGATGTTACGATTACATAAGTTGTTCAGTTTTTGTGTTACGTTTCAGTTGAATCACAGAAGTGGCATACAGTTTTGGAATTGTATACCTAGTCAACATTTTTTTTGTGTGTTTGTTAAAAAATTTGTAAATAAATTGTACATTTACGTAAAGTCTGTGTTAACATATTAAAGACAAAATGCAAAATGAATTACGTAAATGTCTTTTGAATTAATAATTACACCTTAACAAGTAATCAGTCATGTTACATGTATGTATGTATACGATAAAAAGTCTGCTAGTTGATAGCTTCAACAAATTCTATGATATTTGTAATTTCGTATGACGTATTTCGACGAGTTTCCTTTAGCTCAGTTGTTCGATTTTTAAGATAAAGGCATTGGTTTCAAATTTTACAAAATTTAATCATAAGTCGACAGTGACAAAATAAAAACAAATCTTAAATTCCGGTTTGAAGCAGGAAAAGAAGGCAATAAACTTAGTGGACGACCGCGAGATAATAGCAGCACCAGCAGTATTTTATCAGATTAATCTTGAACCATGATCTTGATCTTGAAATATATTTTTAAATATTTTAAAATAAATGTTGTTTATTTATGACGGCTTACTATGACTTTGTCACGAATTATTAATTCCGTATTTCAAGAATGTTAGAAGATGCATAATTAACTCTCCTAGATACCCATTTAATATCGCATTTTGGTGGAGTCTTGCAGCGTGCCATGGAAGGAATGTAAACCATCATTAACAAATTCGAAACTTACGCATTCACGGTCTGTTGTAATTCCTTCTTTTCTGCGATGGCACAATACATATATTCTAAAATTAATGATCCCATAAAATTTGATTTTTATGTTTTTCTGTTGATATGTTTATTTATTTAATTTGTTTTTATATGCATGAGTGCTGTGTGTATTTATATTCATATTTTGAAGTCTATTTACCCATAATTTTGATTCCACAGTGTTGACAATCTATTATTATTCTATGTTCTTTCGTCTATGAAAATTCTCCCACTCATCTACTTGATCTAGATTAATGTATTTACTTTTTTGCGATTTTTATCTGAAACCGTATTATAATATTTTGTAGCAATAACAATTAATGACTGTAAATGAACATTGTATAGTTCTATTAATCAAATAGAAGTTTTTGACAAATGTTAAAATTTCAGCCCAACACAAAGTACCTCCTCCAGGTCTTAAATTTTCTCGTGTGAAAGGTACAAATTTTGTACAAATTATTTAAAACTGTAGTATGAAAATAGTGTTAGAATGCAGCAGTGGCTGAATACAGCAGTGTTGGTGCTGACCTCTTTGCAATCTAAAAATTGAGACCCAGCCGTTATTCTAATATTGTTTTGAAAATATTATTGGTTACGTTTATCTTTCAGTTCGTAAAAATTATGTTGAGATTAAAGTAGAGACCATATGGTTCGTTCAGTTATACTGATAGGCCTTTGAACCACGTTAATCTCACCTGTTCCTAACAAGATAGTTATAAACAGTAGGTTTGCAAGCTTCACAAATAACATATGATTCACTGGTCGAAAGTTCGCTGTATCCAATTTTGTTATTTTCGTTTTATAAAACTTCGATAAAATTTTCAATTGGGTTGCTTAAATAAGTAAAAAAGACATACGGTTTGTTCCGTTTCTTAGTAATAATAACAAAGAGAAAGAAACATCTGAATAAAAACCAAGACATCCGAATTTTTGATCATTTTATCTCGTGTTGAGTTTAACTAATTCTGATAATTTCATTAAAATTGTTCAATAAAAACTGGGTGTTCCGTTTTTTTTTTTAAGAACGCAGTCATTGGTCGAGTTAGGAGAGATCAAAATGTTTTAAGTATTTTGTCTTCATATGTAACAATTATTTTTTAAAATTTTGTAGTTAACCCCTCTTCCATTAATATTTGGTTAACAATTAAAGTGTAATAATGAGTAACCATCTAACGTTTTATTTTTAAAATTTTATACCATTTTGCGTATAGAATAGTTTTTCCCCAATTGATAAAAATTAGTAAACACAAATGTCAAGTTTCCTGTTTACGTAGGAAGTCTCGATTAAAGAGATAGAATTAAAAATGATTTCCCCAGTATAAAATTTTATCGTATAGTAAACATCTCTGTTACATATAAATAAATATTTTGCTGAGTTAATTTGTTTTGGGTACGAAAAAATTTTAAGACCCATATTATAAGGAATTCTCAGTAGATTTTGTACCAAAAACATTATTTTGCCGTTCGTAAGGTTGTCCAGTCGAAACTGCTGTTTCGTTAATATATTATCTAGGGGGCAATGGTATGTTTGGGACGCTGGTAAGTGTGGACAAAATTCATATGTTTTAATTTTGTTGTGTATGCCGTGGCATCACTAACAAAGTTCAAAATTGAACCACCACGAAGAACGTGTTTGACTCTGCCAGTGTTTCATTTTTTCCTGAAAAGTTAAAAGCGTTTGATAAAAGTAAATATGAGTAAAGCACATGATTCGAAAAAAGTTAAGAGAGGCCATGGAAAATAAAATTTTGAAAAACATGTAGCGTAGTTTTAATCATTTATGTAAGTGTCGTTCAGTACTGCCATTTTGTTCTGTCAGAGGCCAGTTCAGATTATTCCAAATTTTTGCTTTTGTAAAAATACGTTTCAATCAAACGCGAAATATATTTTCGTAACCACATTATTTTTATTTATTGAATTCGTTTACGGTTATTGATAAAGGAAACAATAAACAATTCTAATGAGGGGTGCGACTAATTGATAAGGGTGAGTATGTACGTAGAGAAGCAGCTATAGATTCTTTTATAAAGAAAAAAATATTTTATTTTCTATAATTTTTAATCATCTCAAAGAATTATCAGAAATTTTGACAGTTACATGATAAAGATTGACACTGACATTTTAAACTGATGCCGAATTAAGTTATGCCATACGTTTTTTTTTTNNTTCTTCCATGGTGGAATAACCATGTTTTGCGCTTTTTAACCACATTTGATTTGATATCTGATAGTTAAAACGGAATATTTGAAGAAAACGAGAAAAAACACTGGGCGAAATTGGGCATACTACGTTTTGCCATCGAACATAGGGGTCACAGATAGGAATTGCTCCATTTTGATATTGTAGTTGGACCCTTTTACCACCATTGGACATACTCCCTTTGGAAACACCTCAAGATTTAATAATAGGTTTTACTCCCTTTTGAATCCTATAAGTAATACAGTTGAAAACGCTGTAGTCTCCCGAATCTAACGGTACCAGTATCTCAATTCCGGTTTTTGGACGTACAGTAGCGGCCAAATTTCTATCACCTTTTTGAGTTTGACTTAATTCAATGGCCCAGCCACTCATCTGATTTGAATCCTATTGAAAACCTTAGGGAGTCGTTAGATCGACGTTTAAAAAACATGCTTTTGAAAAATTCCAACAATTGCAAGAAGCAGGGTAGATGATACCCATGTCTGTAATCGATGAACTTATTGACTATATGCCCAGAAGAA
>QDEB01103194.1:19464-38371 GCA_004193795.1 Asbolus verrucosus | reverse complement strand
GTAGAGAAAGAAATGAACGCCGTGTTGCAGTTCTACGGTCTGTACGTAAACTATCGCCATCTCGCTCTGCTTTGCGACGTCATGACTGCCAAAGGCCACCTCATGGCCATCACACGTCACGGCATCAACAGGCAAGACACCGGCGCCCTCATGAGGTGTTCATTCGAAGAAACAGTCGACGTGCTGATGGACGCGGCCTCCCACGCCGAGGTCGACCCGATGAGGGGCGTCTCCGAAAACATCATCATGGGGCAGCTGCCCCGCATGGGCACCGGTTGCTTCGACTTGCTGCTCGACGCGGAAAAATGCAAGATGGGAATTCCGATACCGCAAGCTCACGGCGCCGACATCATGTCTTCGGGAATGTTCTTCGGCTCGGCCGCCACACCCAGCATGAGTCCCGGTGGCGCCATGACGCCTTGGAATCAGGGCACGACACCTTACGTCGGTAGCGCTTGGTCGCCTCACAGTAAGTTCTCTGTTTTCTCATTTTTCGAATTCGACTGATGACTGTTCAAATAGACTTGATGGGCAGCGGAATGACCCCCGGAGGCCCCGCGTTCTCACCATCGGCGGCTTCAGATGCGTCTGGGATGTCCCCAGGGTACGGGGCTTGGTCTCCGACTCCACAATCTCCGGCGATGTCGCCATTCATGGCTTCTCCACATGGACAGTCTCCATCGTACAGCCCTTCGAGCCCGGCTTTCCAGCCAACGTCTCCATCCATGACACCTGTATCACCAGGATATTCTCCAAGCTCTCCCGGATATTCTCCAACAAGTCCCAATTACAGCCCAACATCCCCCAGCTACTCCCCGACAAGTCCGAGTTACAGTCCCACCTCCCCTTCGTACTCGCCGACTTCTCCAAGTTACTCGCCCACATCTCCAAGTTACAGTCCGACTTCTCCGAGCTACTCGCCGACTTCACCGAGTTACAGCCCGACGTCGCCAAGTTATTCACCGACTAGTCCTAGTTACAGTCCAACATCTCCAAGTTACTCTCCAACCAGTCCTAGTTACAGCCCGACGTCACCTAGCTACTCGCCCACCAGTCCGAGTTATAGTCCGACTTCTCCGAGTTATTCTCCGACCAGCCCGAGTTACAGTCCGACATCTCCAAGTTATTCGCCGACGTCTCCAAGTTACAGCCCGTCATCTCCGAGATATACTCCAGCATCGCCGAGTTACTCACCGACATCTCCCAGTTACTCTCCATCTTCGCCGCAGTACTCTCCCGCATCTCCAAGTTACTCGCCGTCGTCGCCAAAATACTCCCCGACTTCTCCGAGTTACTCGCCAACTTCTCCGTCGTTTGCCGGCGGGAGCCCCCAGTATTCTCCCACGTCCCCGAGTTACTCGCCAACGTCTCCGAGTTATTCTCCGTCGAGTCCGCAACACACTCCAGCTGCGAGTTCGAGGTATTCTCCATCTTCTCCGAATTATTCTCCAAGCTCACCGAGTTACTCGCCGACTTCTCCACAATATTCACCGCACAGCACGAAATATTCACCGACGTCGCCTACTTATACACCGACTTCTCCGAGTTATTCACCTGCATCTCCAGCGTATTCGCCTCAACCTCCGAGGTATTCGCCATCGAGTCCTAGTTACTCTCCCACAAGTCCCGGTCAGGATCAAGATTAAGGGATTTTATGTTGAACTTTTTATTTTTTCTAAAGATAGTTTTGTAGATTTTAGTTTGTTGGGCTATTTATATGTTGAAATAAGTTTTATAGTGGCTACTATAAGTAAAAGACTGTATTTTATAGAATAATTCGTTTCATCATTACCACTAGTAAGGCCAAACAAATTCACCTTTGAAAACACTTGAAATTCGCCCTTTTGCCCTATTTTTCTATTGGGCCACTTCAGCACAAAAATGAATACGATTTCGGCCAAACAAGTTCGGACAAGGTCCTCATGAGCGAAGCGAATTCACAGCCCTGTTTTTAAGGATAATTTAAAAATTAACAATTGCTNNTACGGCACAAACCTATGTCGCAGATATCAAGCGATAAGGTATGTGATTGTTGTTTTAACGTGTTGTTCATTTTCCGTTTTGTTTTTCCACACCAGAATATCCATTTTGTAGTTTGCAAGTCTTTAAATTGGTTGCTATGGATTGCATTGATCAAATGCGCCAAACCGGTGCAACGCACCAGAGCCGATAAAAGAGCTAAAATAAATTCAATAGATTACAGTTGAATGCAAAAATACGATTATCAAATGCTGACTATTATAAAAATCAGGGTAGTCCTTCTCGGTTTGGCGCATTTGTACAATGTAATCCATAGCAACCAATTTAAAGACTTGCAAACTACAAAATGGATATTCTGGTTGTGGAAAAACAAAACGAGAAACGACACCATAGAAGAAAATACACGTTACCACATGCCTTATCGTTTGATGTTTGCGACATGGGTTTGTGCCGTATAAAATGTACGCACGTGCACGGACTTAGCAACCCAAAATACACCACAGGTCCAAAGAGTTTGTAAAATCTTTGAAAAATGTTAATTTTTAAATAAACCTTAAAAACAGGGCTGTGAAGAGGACCTTGTCCAAATTTGCCCAATAGAAAAACAGGGTAGCTTCCTTAAAATTTTAACTTTTTTAAATGTACTTTGAAAAACGTGGTAGATTTGATAAAAAATGGTGTGTGCTGAAGGGGCCTTACTAGTAGTATCATTTCCCTTTATTAATTTCGAGAAATTATCTCATGTATATAGAATATATTTTATTATGTATAGATGTTATAATTATTCAATAAAACTTGGAATAAAATGTACGACGTTGCTTTTTTTCAGCGTTGACAGCCCCAAATTTATTACATTTTTATTTAAATAACGCGCCAAAATTACCAATCGTCGAAAAAATGGAAAAATTTTACAACAGCCATTACACAATTAATTAATGTTATTTGTACATTAATAAACATCACATTTTTGCAACAATCTGATGCAATATTAATCTATTTAATAGCTAAGCAAAGGTAAGTTAAATTGATATCTAATTTTTTTTAAATTGGTACAATTGATACGTTTAGAGATGGGAATTCAAGTTCTTTTGACTGATCTTGTTCAGTGGATCTCATTCGCCTTCGTGAGTAGTTCAAAAGATTAATTCATCAATCATCATAGTTCAATGATTATGATTATATTTTTATATGATGAAACACTTTAAACCGGGTTTATAACGTCCTGTACTTTATGTCCTATATTAATATTGTATTTTCTCATTCTAATTCACATTATCGCTATCATGCACCTGGAAGATGTAGATCGTTCAATATTTTCTTTTGTTTATCTTACACATAAAAACAGATCCTCAACTCTAAAGCATAACACGTAGCTCAGATAGTTCAAGTGTTCATGTTTTCAGCTTTGACATTCACATCCTCTTGCCTGTGTTTTGAATTACTCCTTTGTCGCCATTTACAAAATAATGAAATAACAAACAATTCTGATTTTGTGCATGAAGATATTTTTTATATATTTATATATTTTTTACATTTAAGTAGAAATAATTGTTTATAATTATAAAATCGTTCCTCTTTTTCACATTTTTTCTGTTTTATTTTTTATATATTTGTCTTTTTTTTTAATATTTTATATTTAGTCTTATTTTTAATTAATAAATATTCATTTTATATAAAAAAAAGTGTTACAAATTTTATCAACTTTGATTAAGTTTAAGGTTTTAACGAATAATGTTGTATTTAATTATGACCCCAACTAAATTTGATTTTATTGAACAATTAAAATGTACATATTTTACTTGATCAATAAAATCAGATTTATTTTTCCAGTTTGAAACAGTAAAGAGTACTTCGTAAAGGCGGACATTGAAAAATGACGCCATGTGTGTTGCCAATCTTTAAGACAAGAATTTTCATTTATTGAGTATTGTTTCGAGTAGTTCATTTGCACTGGTTTTGTTCTCAAACAACACATCTCTAATACACGTGGTTTTTATTTGTAAATGTTCTGTCAAGTTTAAATATTTATAGGTTATAAAATCGAGATCTGTGTTTTACGACCGTAGATGAGTTTTAAGTAAGAAACAATTTACCACTGCCATATAGGGGGTAACCTCCGGTGCCATAATGGGTTGCAGAAGAAAAAATCACCAACTTACGCAACAAAAACGGGTATGTATATACGATAAATCTAACCTCCACTGGATGAATTAATTGTAAAAATATTTAGGCGGAACCAAGTTATTACCCTTCGAGCCCGAACTATACGAGTCATGCTTCAAATTCTCCGAATCAGAAGCCTACCTCCCCGAAATATAATGTAGCTTCCCCCACTTATACTCCATCGTCGCCCCATTATTACCCCCGTGTAACTGCGGCATACTCGCATCCATCTCCAAAATACTTCCCGAAGTCTCCGATGTACCGTCTGTCTTCGCCGCAATACTCTCCCGCGTTCCCGAGTTATTTGTCTTCGTCTCCAAGATACCCTCCAGTTTATTATCCGCATTCTCCGCAATATTCTCGCATCTCTCCACAGTTTCATCCATCTTCCCCGCAATATTCTCGACCTCCTGGATATTTGCCATCATCTCCAAAATATTGCCCATCTTCCCCGACTTATTACCGAACTTCGCAATATGCTCGCACCTCCCCAGCGAGCTATCCATCGACATCTCCCAAATATTATCCGAGTTCTCCGGTTTACCATCCGTCCTCACCGCAATATTCTGGCGCTTCCCCAAGTTACTTAGCGAGTTCCCCAAAATATCGATCGTTGTCTTCCCCAAACTATTTGCCATCGTCTCCAAAATATTATCCACCTTCTCCAGTTTATTGTCCATCCTCTCCACAATATCCACCACCTCGCATGTCTCCAAGCTTCGTTCCCCCTCCGAAATATACCCCATCTTCACCGATTTATTGCCCGTCTTCCCCGAGATATTACCGCACATCTCCCGTTTATTATCCATCATCTCCACATTATTCTCCCTCGCTCGCATCTCCGAATTGCTACCCTTCTTCGCCGCCCTACATTCCGGCGTCCCCAGGTTGTTATACGCCTTCGCCAGCAAAGTACTGTCCTTCGCCGATTTACTGTCCATCCCCGAATTTTTGCCCCGGCTCACCGGCGTATTTCCCATCGTCGCCGGCATATTCACCACCCTCCCCCAAATACGTGCCAACTTCCCCAGTTTACTCCCCATCCTCTCCACCGTACATGCCCGCATCTCCTGATTACTCGCCGTCGTCTCCGACCTACTGCGTGACGTCTCCAGCTTACCGTCCGTCTTCGTCGTCGCCTCCTGCATCATCTTCGAACTACTGCTCAATTTCTCCGATGTATCAACCAAGTTCGCCGTCGTTTGCCGGAGGAAGCCCGCAGTATTACGCAACTTCACCGAGTCAAGTGTCGATGTCGCCGACGTACCCACCGACTTCTCCAAGTTATGCACCTGTGTCTCCGATGTACTCACAATCTCCCACATACTCATCATCGAGTCCAAGCTATGTAACCCCGAGTCTTGGACAAGAACAGAATTGAGAGGTTTAATGTGGGGTTGTTAACTTTTTTTGTGTACCTAGGTTTTAATTTGTAAGACTTACGTTGAATTAGTTTTTTTAAATATCAAAAGTCTATTTTGTATATGCTGTTAACGTAAATACTCATTGTTGTCATATATTTTATCTTGAATATGTTACTTTAAACATTCCTTTTCCAAAATGTTTATTTTTCTTCATTGATATTAAAAGTGTTGACGTTCAAATAATTTTTTTTTTGTTTTTCTTCCCCATTATTTGAATTACGCGCCAAATGATTAGCGAGCTCCCGAAAAAATCGTCAATTTGCCAACACAATCATATCCTCAAACCGCTGCAATATGAACGATATAAATTTTTAAAGGGCGAGGCAGGACACAGTAATCAAGCAAAAGATACAAGGAAACCCAAAACAGACATTATAAAAGAAAATGAAAAATCGCCATCCCCAAAATAGCAAGGGTTTTACCCAAACTATTCGCTATCGTCTCCAAAATATCGAGCTTCTCCAGAGTATTCTTCCTGATCTCCACGTTATAGTCCCTCTCCGATGTCGCCGACATACCCACCGCCTTCTCCAAATGATATACCTGTGTCTCCGATATATTCATGATCTCCCACATACCCACCATGAAGTCCAAACTATGTAACCCTCATTTTTGGACAACATAGAATTGATTTGTTTGATATAGGGTCATTAACTTTTATATGTACCTAGGTTTTAATTTAAGACTTACGTTGAATTAGTTTTTTTAAATACCAAAGTCTGTTTTGTATATATGATGTTAACATAAATACTCATTTTTTGTCATATATTTTATCTTGAATATGTTATTTTAAACATTACTTCTCTAAAATGTTCATTTTTCTTCTCCGTTATTTGAATTGCGCGCCAAATGATTAATAAACTTTTGTGGATTGGCAGTGCTGACACCACGTGTTTTATAATCTGTCAACAATTTTGCAGGTTATGTAAACTGCGTCTTATGAAAGTTATCAATTATAATAATTTTCATTTGGCTGAGGACATTATTAATTTAATAAAAGTAGGTGTTACCATAATGGGTCGCAGGAAAGCAGGGTTCCGGAAAAATCATCAATTTGCCCATCAAAAACAGGTGAGGACAATTCTAACCTCAAACCGCCACAATGTGAAGGATATACATTTTTAAAGGGCGAGGCAGGACAAAGTAATCAAGCAAAAGATACAAGAAAGCCCTATACGGACATTATAAAGGAAAATGAAAAATTCATTAAATATTACGAGGTAAGTTACCAACCAAGTAATCGAGATTGAAAACCATCGAATTTATCAGACTCAAAACGTGTGCAAAAAGGACGAATTTGACGCTTTCATTGCTAGCTTAAAGACTGATTTACCAGCAACATTCCGCATTACCGGTTCCAAAGGGGAAGCCCGTAAAATGTTGGAAACCGTCCAGGGCCAATTCATTAAGGACTGTTTAAACCAGGATGGCGACAATGGTGAATCCCCAAACATATTCCCGTTGCCATGGTACGCAGATACAACTCTAAATTATTTATTAATAAAGTAACTTGTAGGTACCCCAATAAGCTGGCTTGGCAATTGGAGTTAACCCGGAAAGATATCAGACGTTGTGAAGCTTATTATAAATTGCACAACTTCTTGATTTCAGAAACAGAACATGGGACAATTTCACGTCAAGAAACCGTAAGCATGATTCCACCTCTGTTACTGGACGTCCAGCCACACCATAAAGTAATTATCGAGACCAATACACCCCAAACAGTAAATCAATTTAAATTAGGTTCTAGACATGTGCGCCGCCCCTGGATCCAAAACCGCACAACTGTTGGAAATGTTGCATGCAAATGATGACCCCATCCCTTCAGGTTATGTCATTGCAAATGATGTTGACAATAAAAGATGTTACATGTTGGTACATCAAGCTAAAAGATTGAATTCTCCATGTGTTGCTGTAATCAATCATGACAGTGCGATTTTGCCTAATTTATCAGCTTCCTTGCCAGACGGATCCACTGAGCAAGTTCAGTTTGATAGAATTTTATGTGATGTTCCTTGTTCTGGAGATGGGACTTTAAGAAAAAATCCTGATATCTGGATGAAGTGGACGCCTGCAAATGGTTTGAACCTACATGGGTAATGGTTTAACTTCTTCTAGTTTTTTTTTTTTTTTTACATTTGATGTCTATAGAATTCAATCAAGGATTTTAAGAAGAGGAGTTGAGTTGTTGACTGTTGGGGGGAGATTGGTGTATTCAACATGTTCAATAAATCCAATAGAAAATGAGGCTGTGATTCACAGACTACTATCAGAAACCGATGGCGCCCTCCAGTTGGTTGATGTTAGCAGTTCATTACCTGGATTAAAATATGAACCAGGTTAGTCTAATTAACTGTTACAATTTATTAAAAATAAATAAATGAAATTAGGAATGGAAAGTTGGCTGGTGGGCAGTAGAAACTTGGAATTTTACAACTCGTATGAAGAAGTGGATGAAAAATGGCAGACGACAATAAGACCCCAAATGTTCCCTCCAAAGCCTGAAGACAGAGCCTCCTACCACTTAAACAAATGGTAAACTTTGTAAAAAACGTAAATTCGTTTAATTGTTAGTGTTTGCATAGCATGCGGATTTTGCCCCACCACCAAAACACGGGGGCATTTTTCGTCGCGGTTTTGGAAAAGTTAAAACCCCTCAACTCCAAAGAGAGATCGTTCAAAGCAGAAGATGCAACAAACGCCAACAAAAAGCGAGAAAACGACGATAATTTGCCTCAAAATCAGCGCAAAAGGAGGCGGAAAGAGGGATACAGAGAAGACCCGTTTGTATTTTTCGAAGAAAAAGAAGCAGTCTGGGACGAAATTAAATCCTTTTATGAAATATCCGACGATTTTGACTCGAAATGCCTGTTGACGAGGTGCCGCATTGGCAAAAAGAAGAACATCTATTTGACATCTAACGCTGTTCGTGATCTAGTAATACAGAATCAGAGCGTCATTAAATTTATTAACACAGGAGTCAAAGCGTTCGTGCGGTGTGATAATAAAAACATGAGGTGTGCCTTCAGGATCGCCAATGATGGGCTGGAGAGTATTTATCCATATATTGGAGATAGTAGGAAGATTGACATTCCTAAAGATGATTTAATTGCCTTGTTACTGAACGATGACCCAATGAAGTCGCCCCCTATCATATCACTGTCAGAAGTTGTCCAAAAACAAGTTGAGAATTTAAGTGAGTGATCATTTCATGTTTGTAAACATTAAATATGGGAATGTTTTCAGGTCCTGGAAGCTGTGTTTTGATATATAAAGAAGAAATTGAAAACAGTGATGTGCCCTTCATTATACACATTAGCGGTTGGAGGGGCACAACATCGTTGAGATGTTACATGTCGCAACATAGTACAGTGCATCTGCTAAGGCTACTCGGGGGAGATATTTCAAAATACGGTACTTACCAGTACGCACTTCCATTTGATTTAACGTTGAAATTGGTGTTGCAAATTATTATACTCTTAACCACTTAGTTTGAAGTATTTAAATTCACTTTGCTGCATCGAATTTTAAATTTTAACAAAACTGTCAATTGGAAGGGGTGCCAACTGTTAATTGAAATTTTTACTAGTAAGGTACCACACTGCTATTGTCGAAGTAGTGTTTTACTTGAAAAAGGTATTTGATGAAAATTAACACAAATTGGCTTTTATTATTGGATTTTGTACGTGATTTCGAAAATTTTTGCATTTTGATAATGGTGACATTTGACATCTGTCATTTCATCAAAAATATGTCAAAATTCAAAAATTGGGGCTTCCAGCATTTCACTCTCAATTTTTTGTATTGCAGATGTGAACAAGTTTAAAAAACTGGAAGGTGATGAAGGTGAGGAGAAGGAAGAGGAGCAGCCAGCGGTTGACGCGAAATAAATCGCATCAGGTGTGTAATTTTCATGTATTTGGAATAATAGTTATGAATTATGTACAGAAAAAGCATAAAATCCTCCGAGAAGGTTACAAAATTGCACATTTTGTGTCTCACTAGACAAGTTCTCAGACAATTATATCACAAACAATTTGATTGGTATTTGAAATTTAGAACAACAGCCGCTCCTTCATCCCACAAAAGCTGCTCCCAATGATCCGAAACGAGAAAACGGAACCGAAACTCGAAAATATCACTAGTGGTATCAATAATTTGCGCCTTTTAGCGAACGAGTGCAAATAACATCGCTAACAATTCATGGACGAATGGTTTTCAATTGACTAAATCTAAAATAGAACTGTACACAAGAGCTGAGGACGGTTAAAAGAATTCGTGACGTGAATCTAACAATATTCAAAAACGTGGTGCGCCATTAAAATGAGATGATCTAAATCTGTATGGTAACTTGTTTCTGCGCTTGCATTTTAATTCTGGTATTTTTCAGACAGGGTTTGTCACCCATCAGGTGTTTCTTCCAACATAATTCTTCGTCTTCTAAGTTTTCGTGACACAAAGGACACCTGTAGCAGCCCTCGACCGATCCTAAAAAAATCCCGTTTTTTACAAGTTCTAATTTTATCATCAGCTACCTCGACAGTTGGTCACGTGTTGCTTAATTTCTGATAATTTTACAGCCTCTGAGCACTGCGAACACTGGGTGTAGCTCTCACGGCGTTCGCATTCCATCAGCAGGTGCTCGGTCAGCATGGACACTTCGACCACCTGGCTGCATTCTTTACAACGGACCAACATCGGACAGGAGCGCCAGTAATGAGAGTTCATCGAGTTGCTGACGGATAGAATGCTCGCTTCAGGTTGGTTGCAGAATATGCACTGTCTGAAACGATAATTTCTCAAGTATTAATAAGATAACTGTTCGTTATTAAATAATAATAATAGTCCATCTATGACGTTGGCTTGATTTGAACCTGTCCAAGCTGCGAACTTACTTTTCATCTTCTTCTTTTTGCGAATTGTTACTAGGAGAGGAAATTCCGCTTGCCGAACTGGAACTTTCGTTCTTGACGGTCCCGTTGTTCTGAATATTTCCCCCGCTCATGCTTTTCGAGATGGTGTAGTTTTTATTTTGACTATTGACTTGATCATAATTGAAAATATTCTGAATATTAGAGGTGCTGGGGCACTTGTTGATTTCATTTGGTGTTGGTTCAGGACTGAGAAAGTCCGAGTTGGGCGGTAGAGAGCACTGTTGGATGACTCTGGTCTTCTCCAGCATCTCCTTCTTTCTCTGATGAAGAGTATTGAATAAAAACAAAACTTTGTTTTCTTCCAATACTCACCTGTAGGTCGATTTTGTCAAATTCGTGGAACAGTTGTCGGTAAAGAAGATTCCTCCTGGTGATGTCGTCGTCTGGAGGCAGTTGCTTGCGCACTAACCGCGGGTTAACCTTGTACACCAAGACGAGGATGCGTTCTGAAACCTTTCTTACAGCTTCTGCGGGATGGTGCAAGCCACTCGAACCAAATTCAGACAAAGTTCTACACGTTAAACCGCTACAATGCAATAATGGCGTCTAAACGGATGACAGTGGAACTAAAATCTACTACCTCTGCTTATCGGTGGATATCCCGTGATTTATAATGAGCTGCTCGACCATTTCTGCTCTACTTAAGGCTAGTCTAGGATGAGTACTGCTGCTAACTGGCCTACTCAAATGAACAGGAATTATGTGGAGATCTCTACAATAACGGACATGAGCAGAATTGACACGGCTACCGACACCACCCACCTGACGTTTTTGCAGTCGGCCATCGTGAGTATGGTGTGCACGGCCATGTGGTGTATTCGAGCGCTAGTATCGCCCGATTTGGTTAGCAATTCCGGGAGCAATTTATCGACACTCCTGGACACTTCAGCAGGTGATACTCTGCCAGGCACGAATTGCACGAAAAATAATCGAATTACTTCGTTGGCTAAGTTGTATACTGAAAAAACTTTGTCTCTTAATGTACGGTGCAGAAGGAAAATGGCAGCTCTCGCAGTCTTGTTTGCGGTGTGCATTCTGGTGTTGTCATAGCTCAGCAGCTCCTCTTTTAACCGATTCAGGCCCTCCTCTTTGTCGCAGTAGTGTTTGGAGTAAAACTTCTCGACCAAATCGTTGCCGAAAACTAGAATCGGTAGCGCGGCTTGCTTCTTTTCGCGCTCTGTAAGTTTCGAAGTTGTTTTGTAGTCGCTGTCGATCTGACACTCCCTCAGAAATTCATTGGTTTGGGAACTGCAATTTTTTGAAAGACTAAGGATCAAACAGTCAACAGAACGAGATTATTACTGTCTCAACGCTGGAAGGGGCTTTTCTTCGTACATTTCGTAAGTGGATTTGACTATAGCGCCTGCAGATTTGTTTCTTCTCCTGAACGACCCTCTGGTTTGTATGTTGGTAGGGCTGCCCGTACTCGGCGAGCCCTTTTTAGGACTCTGGTGTCTTGGCACGTGTAGTGGAGAGATTTGGGTTTGATTAATTTGGGGAGAATTCGCCCTTTTATCGCTGTTGACCCGCAACAGGGTGGGAGACAGAGGGTTTTTGCTAGCGTGGACGTCATTTTCGTCATTACATTCGTCGTTTTTGGGGCAGTGCTAAAACATCGATGGAATAAATTGGGAAAATTTTGAAAAAAATCCAACCCACTCCTGCGGTTTCTAAGAGTTGTTCCACGCACATTTCCTGGTAGGTGGCGATCCTGTATTCGTCCATCTGATTCTTTTTGTGGCGGGCTCGTTCGTAGTCTTCTAACTCTATGGCGTGGCGCTTTTCCAGTTCGTATTTTCCGAGCTTTTCACCGGCCGCTCGGAGGTTTTCCATGGCGACTTTCAGCTTGCGTGCGTACTCGAATCTTTCACCTGAAAAAGAAAAATTATCAAAAGTTTTGGAAGTTTCAACACTCACTTATCACAGCCAGACGCTTCTTGTTTTCCATTTCGCGAATAATTTTCGCCACGTCCACATCGACGTACATTTCGAAGGCCAGATCATCATAAGGCGACCAGTATTCTGGATCGTTTACAAAATCTTTGAGTTTTTCAGCATTTTCAGGATTAGATTGGCGTCTCACTTCAATTTCTGTGCCTAGCACATTAACCGCTATCAAGCTCACCTAAAACGTTGCTATTACGGTTGAAAAAAACAAGGTTTGAGTGGTACTGAACCTGATTATTGTTGTTGTGAGAGTTGGGGTGGTTTTTACCCAGTTTGAGCTTGATAAATGAAGCGATGGTTGTGGGGACGTTGGCAGACTTCAGCTCTCTACTTTTAAACCCTGTGCTTTGATTATCAGATAAAGTAATGTATCCTAAGTAATCCCAGACGATAGTCGCGACATCCTCGACGGTGTTCGTGTCTTCGTTACTCGAAAACAGTTCAATTTTTGACGCTGAAATCGAGATAAACGCCAAACTGGGTCGGGGTTCGTTAAAATTCTTACGTATTAAATACTGATGGGCTAGGATTTGGATTTTGTTCAGCGAACACCTTTTCTCCAGCTGAATCACAACTTCCTGGGGGTACTCGCAATTTTTGACAGACTGCCACCCTTTCACAGTGGGGCCGTGGATGTTTAGTTCGGTAGCCCGATGTTTGGGGTCTTCGCCTGAAACACCCACTCGCAATTTCCGCATTTCCGGTGCTGGATACTTACTAGTGACATGGATTATGTTGAAGTCGATTTTCTTCGGCATTGCTGTGGCCGGCTCATGAATTTCTATCTCGATATCTTCACCATGGTTTTAAATATGTTACTACGAAGTTTTGTTTAATGATTGATAGTTTTTCACGTATTATTGATTATTTTCCGTGAAGATTCTCACGTGGTTGGAAAATTCTATTCCAAATCATTTCCGTCAACTTGGCTTATTGATTTTCTCCGGTTTCATTTTCGCGCCGCTGCTCTACGTTTTCAAAATGGATAGTCGAGTTGTTTCATTTTCTCGAGGAGCAGGGAGGCTCAATAAGGGTCAGTGTAGTGAAAAATTCGCTTTAATATTAGAAAAACCGCAACGAGTTTTGGTACATTAAAAATGAGTCTACAGTGCAAGGTATAGAAGTCTTGTGTACATCTTCGAACACTTTAGTATGGCACTTGTGTTAAAAAATTAAACTTTCCTCAATCTAATGTTAGTAACAACACACTCTATGGTTATCACAGAAAATATAAGTACAAAACAACAATATTTATTTGTGGAGGAGTTGGTCGTAAGTTTCATTATTCACGCTGTTGTCCTCACACTCTTCAAATGGCAGAGATTCATAAACATTTTCTCTGTTTTCCTGTTGCTTAGCTCTGGGCCTCCGCTTCTTAAAGTACCTGAAAATTGGAACTCATTTAAAGCAAGTGCACTCGTGCATTTTTAGCCGCACCTATATACCAGAAATCCAACAGGAACCAGTAGCAGGAGCAGCAGTAGAACGTAGAGATGATTGTGACTAGAACCAGAAGAATCGGCTTTGTCACTGCTTTTGGTGGAACCTTTCGATGTTTTTAGTTTCTTGTAATAAACGACATCGTGTTCGCTGTTTTTGTATTTGTTGGTCACGATAAAAGTGATGCAGTATTGGGTATTGGGCTCCAGATATTTGTTGGTCTCGACTTCGCTTCCAATAACAACATTCTCGAGATTGTTGCTTTCACTTATTTCAATCTCCGGTAGGACCCAAGTGTCGCCAAAATTGTGGCACAAGTTGTCGGCGACTTTCCGCGTTTTTAAGACGTTACTAGCAACCTCTTTGTTTATGTTAAAATCTTGCACTATTGTGGTTAAAGTGTATGATTTTAATCGGCGATCTAAAGGCGGGAGTTTAAAAGTTAGGGATGTAGGACTCGACTCCTGCAGTGTTGGGGCTTGATTAATATGTTCTCCTAGGTCATCAGTTTTGACATGGATATTGCTAAAACCACTCTTATATTGCGAATTGGCTGACTGAACATACAGCTCGTAATGGGCACTGTATGGTATAACTTTAATCTGCAAATACATCAGTTAGTACCGTTGCTTTGACATTCAACTTACTCACCTGAGTTTCATATTTGGGCAAGTAAGTCTTATTGTTTACTGTTAGGACTTCTTGTATGACCTTAGTGGTGTTGTTATCGGTACCATTCAACACGATATGAAAGGACGTGATGGTACCGTTCTGTTGGTAGGGGTGCAACCAACTTATATTTAAGTGGCAATAATCCAAAGCGTCTTCACAGTCGACTATCTTGTAAGTAATATTAGTGGGAGGACCAGGAGCTACAATACAAAAATTATAATTTTCATTTTGAACAATTTTTGAAAAAAGTACTTCGTTCGCTTGTGAAGGCATCAGCTTTGGTTTCATTTCCATAGTACTGGGTCTGATTATTTTTAATGCTGATTTTAAAAGTGTACTGTTGATTCGGGATAAGATTGTTGATATCCAGACAGTATTTTTTGGGCCACAGTTTGCAGCGCGTTATTTTCTGAACGGAGGATCTGCACTTAGTGAACGTGAGGAGGTTACACCGCGTCGCTTGGATATACGCAGGGATGCCTCCTGGTTTCTTCGGCAGGTCATATCGGAAGGAAGCTGAGTTGTTGTCGACAGAATAGAGTTCCAGATTTCTGACAGCTGGCGCTGTTCCAGCTTGCGTTGTAAGATTGTAACTCATCGGGATCGTGTTCGTCTTACTTTGGATGTTTTCGAAACTCCTGGCGGTTATAATATTGAACGTATACGGGGTGTGCGGCTGCAAATCGTTAATTTCGACTGTATTTTCCGTCTGGACATCCAGTTCTCGAATTATGTTCGTATCCAAGTTTATTACTTGCATCGAGTATAAAATGTGGCCGTAAATAGAAGTACAATCGACCTTGTCCCATGATACGTAAGCTTGGGTGGCGGTTGTCCGAATCTGGATTCTGTTGGGAAGCTCTTCTGGTGTTGGTAGCTCTAGAAGAAAACAATCACTAAAATTAGAATAAACGATTTAAACCATAATACCTGTCTCTAACGTGGTTACAGTTTTATTCATTTCGTTCTCGTGCAGCATACTCGTGAAGCTGATGTTGTATTTCGTGTATGGTATTAAGTTGTTGATTGTTATTTCATTATGTTTCGTCATCAAGAATCCGTTGGATTTGATTCGTCTCAAATTAAAGGGTTCAGAAAGACACAGATCGTTCGCCTAAAGAACAGTTAAATTATTTGTTTGGATGTTCTCTAATTGCTGTCATTTGGCAATTGCAGAATTACAGCAGTAACCACAGTCTTAAGAACACACTGCATATTAATAACTAAAATTTGATTTACTTTGATTTTAGCTAGTTGTACTGGGTGTGGATGAAACATTGCCAGAGATTAAACCAAATTTTAAACCTGTTTTTAACTGACATGTTAGGCAATACCTTTTAACATTTTACCGGAAATTATATTAATTAAAGTAAATAGAACTCGCCATATGCTGTTTTTATATTGTTGAAAAAAGAAATATTGTTCTGTAATAACTCATACTGTTTTCTTAGGTAGAAACGAAGTATATAAATAATATACTGTGATCAACCAGACTCAAGCCACACTCAGTATGCTAGATATAATGGTAGGGGGAAATACCTGATACGTAATAAAATAGTTGATTTTATTCTTTGGATCCTCCTGCGTCCAATTTAGGCTAATTGAAGTTGAGTTGGGCGTGATGTCAATCGTTGGAAAATCTAAAAATCAGCCTCGTAGAACGAAAGAAATATAAGGCGAGGTGGATTTATGGTTTGTTGATTCAAGTCTAACCTAAAAATAATAGGAGGATGTTGCGCTAAGAATCAATATTCGCAACATCTGCACGACACTATTTCCAGCCGTCTGAAGATCGGGTTCAATGAAACCGTTAAAATTAGACGTAATTGATCAGTTGTTTCAACATGCGCTTTATTTCGTCATAACAGTCGCTTCACGGTTAATTAATTACCTTTAATTTTTGAATAAACCAGCTTCTGCGGCCTCCACTGAGGGTGTTGGACCACCTGGCAGGAAATATCCTCGGCTGATTCGTCGCCTTCTTTGAGTTTCAAGAAGGTGATTTTTACTTCGTTTTCGTGGCACACCCTGACGTCGTCCACAGCCCAAAAGCCCTCGGTTACGTTTCCTGAATTGTTGACGAATCTGGTTTCCACAAAAATGTTCAGTTTGTTGCTCAGAATGTGTTCCGCTTTTAATTTAATTAATCGCCATTCGAACTCCTTGAACGATAATCGATGTGAACGAATTACAATAAAACGATTCGTCATACTTGAGTAGGCTCCACGTCCTTCAAAATTTTTCTTTGGTTGTCTTTCATCATCATGAAAGTCATTCCGCAGTTGCTGCAAGTGGAGACGTACAAAGCTACGCATAAGTCCTTGGAAGGCAGGTTCAAAATTGGGCCCAATCGTGACGTTTGAGCCGTTTTGGTGTAAATGAATTGATCTGAAACTCGTTATTAATTTGGCAGAATCGTGGTGTTGGTTTTGTTTACTTTGGTGTATCTTCCACACTGCGGGTTGGTCGCTTCTGACTAGCAAATAAAGCGGTTTCAAAACCTCTTTATCTTCGTACTGAATTGCAGTTCTGTTGACGTTTACATCGTTTAAACTGAGAACGCCATTGTCATCAAGATTTATGATAAAATTTCTCCATTCATCTTCAGACGAAATATTTGCGAAAGCCTAACCAACACAGTTAGAGAATGCAAATAAGTCGAAAAATATTACCGTGTAAGAATCCAAAATTTTGTCGCTGCTGGAAATATTTTTGGGCAAAGTGGTGTATTTGCGCAGGATGATTTCCCTTTTGCCCATCGCCAGGTGGTAGCAGGGGTAATTATAGGGGTTCCACCCCTGACAGATCAACAATTCAACACCATCCGAGGCCCTGAGGGAGAATCCCGCCCTGAAAACGTTCGGGATTTCGACGCGATCCTTGAATTCTTTGCCGCCAATTCCGGTGGAAATCGTCGGGAAATCTGAGCGGGCAAAATCAGTTTTGGTTTACCAAAAGGGGTGTACAGACCTTCCCATCTCGAGTCGAAGATCAAATCGAGCGTCCTCGTGGAGTTTTCGTCGATTTCCCAGTTTTTCAGCGCCCAGATCTTGTTGCACTTGTCGTTTTTGGAAAATTTGCAGTCGAAGCCGTTTCGGATGGTGGGGATGAATTTGGTGGCTGAAAAAAAGTTTTAGGGGTGACGGTCGTGGGTGTTGGTACTCACTTATGTTGGGCAAGTTGTCTTCCTTTTCCGGTAGCGGGTAAACCCAGCCGACCGCGGCGTAGCGCTCGTTCTCGTCGGCGATGCAGTTGGGTTGCAATTTTTCGCCTTCTTTTTTGACGATGTACGTCAAATTGATGCAAACCGCCTCTTTCAGGAGCAGAGAGAGGGTCAGGATGGTGAAAATCTGCATTTTACCCCGCCTGCAATAACACTAAAGTGTAACGCACCTGCGATGCAATAAAAATTCAAAGCGATAAAGATAAAGATGTTTATCTGTTGACATTCAACAGCACGCTCAAAGTATGTTATGTCTACATAAAGAAATGTGAATGTTATGTAAGTTTTGTATGTAGAAAGATTGGTACTCACTTATTCTGGAGCATTTTATTGAGCGAAATCATTTAAACATTTCATACACTGCAGTCATGTTGAAATGCTTATATAAATAGAAAAGTCCTTGAAGTGCATGATCGTTCGGCCTAAATTTTACGATGATGTGAACAAGTTTCTCTTTTGGTGTTAAACAATAGGCAACCTGCTCAACATTCTTCTTTTGATGAAGATAAATTAAAGCAGCAACAACAGGTAGGGTTACCTGGCTGCTTTTATAGTGATAGCTGCAAAGTGCGCACACCTCACAGTTTTAACGCCATGGTAAACTATTTATTCACCATTATTAACTAACACCCATACAAGTTAATTCGTGGGTTGTAAATTAAAACAAATGACACATTTTCATTCGCTAGCTAAACGACCACAGAAAACTGCCCGATTTTGCTCAATCAAATATGAGATTTGTTTTCTTGTCCTTATTTCAACGGCGAAATTAATATTTCTATAAATACAAAGAGGGCTGACTCACAGTTTAGATAAACGAGGAAATTTAATAAATTTTAAAAATGTTTTTCTTCGTATTTGTTACATAATACTTGCAGATGAAGATAATCTAACTGCAGTAATTTATTCTCGGCGTCTAATCTCATTTATACACGCTTTTAAATACACAATTTTATTGATAAGCTGGGAATTAAAAATGACCACATTTGTTCCAATTAAGTCTGACACTTCAATTAATGGATAATTCTACAGATGAGGGCATACTTTGAGATACAACTACTAAAGTTCCGAAACTATAATACAGGGTTATGTAAAAATATTTATAAGCAATTACGTTACAATTG
>QDEB01103194.1:0-19337 GCA_004193795.1 Asbolus verrucosus | reverse complement strand
ATCAGCACGTAAGCGCTTTTCACATAACAGTCTGACCGTGACTATACACTGTTTTGTGAGCCACCCCTATAAATTATTTTCTTATTCTACGTTACGTTGTTATTTCTATTAAAGTTTTTATTTCACAAGCCTGCCACCACCCGACATGACCATCAGGCCGGATATTCACACATCATCACGGATATTGATATCAAATGATGATAATTTTAATCCAGAGTAATTACCACCGTCTTGCCGCACTATAATTATCATGATAACTTAGTTGCACAATTAAATTTTATTATTATTATTTTTCCGTATTATGTCCAGTTCATACATCTGTATTATTATTTTATACATCCAGAATCCATTCCACGACAATTTTTATTTTGTTTCTTTTTTAAGTATTGATTTTTATTACCCACTCCATCCTTACCTTTGATTTTCAAACTTCCAGATTTCTTTTCAGTTGTTTCATTTATTCTTTTTTTTTAGTTTATTTCGGCTTTTGTCATTTTGCCCCAATTTCCCAAAAAAAGAAAAGGAAATACGAAAAATAACTCAAATATTTTTTAAATTTTGTGTGTACTAAAGTCAAGTTGTTCTTATTATATTTTAAATTTACTCACATCGGTTACTGTAAACATCAATATCCAGCACAGAACGCAGCGAGAACTAAACTTAATACTGACACTAATATGAGAGCAGCATCTTCCATATTTATAAGTATTTCTCTACACACAATAGAATACTAAAACAATCAGGCTGCTCCCTGTGACAATTATTAATCAACAAAATGTGTTAAATGCCACTGCGTTTAATGAGTACGCAGATTTTGTACCGAAACTGATGCATGACGATTAAAATTAATTTCCGTAGGTTTTAAATAGACAGCAAAATAAATATAAATATTGCAAATAACACTTTTCGACTTACGGTAGTGTGGAAGATGCGATTCTAAATACATTTTTATGATAAAAAAAAAATAAATTCCAGTCATAATAAATTTCAAATCCAACTGAAGATACCGACGTAAGTACCAATTCATTCAGTTGTACATGATTTCAGCATTAATTTCTTTGAAAAAGACTGTTATTGCACGGTCATATAAGCTTGCTTGTACACTTAGCGATAAAGTAAACAATGGCAATAAAAGCATTAAATTTTTACCTTGAACTCAGATCATTGCCATTGAACATTTTGTACGAAGTGGCACAAAAGCGCCAGCAGAGTATTTTTTTAGTGCTGATTACGCATAGAAGTTATTGTGCTTCCGACTAAATGTGCAGGATGAGCCATTCCCCTATTTAGGACGCATCATGTGTTGATGATTGTTGTCACTTTTTCTCTTTAATTAAATTTAAAAAAGTAACACTCAAAAGATCTTGACCGCAAAGTAATAACAGCGCCTGGCAAATAAAACAAACGCATAAAAATAACGCAAATTTATTGACGCAAACGACCAAAGAAAACAACCAGATAGTGTAAATACTTTCATTAGCAAAACGTGTAATACAATGTAAGTTAAATATTAATGAACGGTTAAGAAAGAAAGCTACAATTAAAATAAAATGCCAAATTAGTTAATTTAATCCTGCTGTTGCTGTTCCTGCTGAATTTCAGACGGTTTCGTCGGTTCTTTGTCGCCTTTCTTTTTCGAACCCGAGACTATGTCGTCGATGCGCAGCAGCAAAATGGCCGTTTCCACCGCCGTCTTGTAAGTTTGCAATTTGACAGCCAGAGGCTCCCACAACCCGGTCGCGGTCTGCTCCACTATTTCGCCGCTCTCTCCGTCGATGCCCCAACTGCACGGACTATTGGGGTCGGCGTGGTTGGCATGTTTAGCCCTTAAAGCTGTCAAAGTTCGGATCGTGTTGGCCCCGCAGTTCTGAGCCAGCGTCTTAGGAACGATTTCTAGCGCATGCGCCAGGGCTCTGTACGGTCCGTGCGTGGCCTTCTGCAGCAGCTTTTGCGCCACCGCCATCTCGATAGCACCTCCGCCGGGAACTAACCGAGGCAATAACATTATATTTCTCGCCACCTGGAGCGCATCCTGCAGATTCCGTTCGGTTTCGTTCAATATGTCTTTGCTGGCACCCCGTAAGAGTATAGTGCACGCCTGAAATTTTCCAAAGTTAAAGTCTTATTTTCGGAAACGCTCAACTTACTTTGGGATTTTTACATTCGGTAATGTAACAGAAATACTCGTCGCCCAATTTTTTTATTTCGAAGAGCCCAGCTCCCGTCCCTATGTCCGACTCCTGCAGCTCTTCGGTGCGATTGACGATGGTGGCGCCACAAGCGCGCGCGATACGATTATTGTCGGATTTGCGCAAGCGCCGCACCGCGCTAATGCCCGCCTTCAGCAGGAAATGTTGGGCTAGATCGGACACTCCTTTTTCGGTAAACACCACGTCAGGTTTCAGCGCTATGATGTCGTCGCACTGACGGCGCACGTGCTCCTCCTCCAACTCCAGAAGCTTCGTGAAGTCCGTCTCCGCCGTGATCTCCACGTTGGTCTGAGATTCGCCCTTCTTGTACTCGAGGGAGCAGTCCAGAAGCATAATTCTGGGGTTCTGCAATGGCAAATTTAAATTCGCCGTGTCACTGACGAGGTATTGACCTTACTTGGATGTATCTTCTCATCTTGGGGTGCGTGACGTCCTTATTTACCATGACACCCTTCAAAATTTGAGATTCTTCCACGGAACCGCCTGGAATCTTCTCCACTTTGGCGTATCTCTTAATATCGACTTCGGTACGCCCGTTTTCTTCAAGCAGCACCGTGCTGACAGCATCCAAAGCAATATTTACGGCTAAATCAGACCAACGTCCAATAAATTTCGTACCTACACACCCTCTCACCTAGAATCATCAAATTTATAAATAATCCACCAAAAATTGTGAGGAAATCAACTCACGACATTCGCCAAGGCTGTTTTGTCGTTGCGATCCACAGGAATGCTTAAGGGGCCTTCAAGTAGCGTCACAATATCTTCTAAGGCTTCTTTATACTGACGTATAATGACAGTTGGGTGCATATTTTGGTTTAAAAACTGTTCAGCAGTCGCCAACATTTCTCCGGCTAATACAATGACCGAGGTGGTGCCGTCGCCCACTTCCTCATCTTGCGTCCTGGCGATTTCGATCATGCTCTTGGCGGCCGGGTGTTGCACTGTGATTTCACGGAGGATCGCGTTGCCGTCGTTGGTCATAACTATTCCGCCCATGGGATCCATCAGCATCTTCAGCATGGCTTGGGGCCCCAGACATGTCCGAATTACGTCTGCGATTTGCTGTCGCCGAAAAAATCAGGGTGTGACTAATATAACCTCAAAATCGCGAGTTTTATTCGATGACTTTCAAAATAATCGCGAGACAATTTCGTTCAAGGGCCGGCTCGCGGGGCAATTGCGTAACGAAAAAACACGTGCTGATCTTACCTTTCCGGCGTTTATGTTCTCCAGCTGCACCTTTCGGCCGGACTCACGCTTCGTGTTCTGACCTTAATCACAAAAATTTGAATTAAATCGCCGCCAAGGGGTCCAAATAGTGCATCGACTTACTTAAAACTAAAATTGGGGCTCGTCCACCGCCGAACATTTTATTTTTTCGCTAAAACACCGGGACAATGCGAAACTTCCTGTCAAAATTTTCACGCTTAGCCAACGGAAGCGTGCGCATGCGTCGGCGGCAGAGCGCTGCATTATCGACACGATTTGAATGTTGGCGGACAGCTTTCAAAGATTTTTGGAAATATTGCGCGATGGCCCAGAAGAAAGTCGTGTTCGTTCTGGGGCCCCCGGGGGTGGGGAAGGGGACGCAGTGTCGTAAAATCGCGCATCGTTACGATTTCGTCCACATTTCTGCGGGGGAATTGTTGAGGCAAGAGAGGCTGACTCCGAATTCCCAACATGGGGAGCTGATCGATTCTTGCATAAGGGAAGGTAAAATTGTACCCGCCGAGATCACGTGCAAATTGCTGGAAAAAGAAATGGAAGCTTCAGGGAAAGATAAGTTTTTGATCGATGGTTTTCCGAGGAATCAGGAAAATCGAGATGGATGGGACACAACCATTGGAAACAGAGTCGACGTTTTGTTCGTTTTATTCATCGACGCTCCTGTGGAAATCTGCATTCAGAGGTGCATGAATCGGGGGGCCGCTGCGGGAAGCGGGCGCTTTGATGACAATATTGAAGTTCTCGAGAAAAGAATCAATACTCACATCCAAGAAACGCAACCAACAATCAACTATTACGAAGAATTGAACATGGTTGTTTACATTGATGGAAACAAGCCTGAAGAGGCAGTTTTCGAAGACATCAAGAAGTCATTTCAACGCTTTGATCAAAACTGAATAAAAAATAAATTTATTATGTATACAAAACTGGGTAGTAGAACTGGTATAACGAATTTTAATATTTATCAATCACTATCATCGCTGATAACCACCACTCTTCTTCTCTTTGTATTGATGGTGGGTACTTTTTCATCTGACTTCCGCTTTTTACTCTTCTTCATTTTCTTCAATTTCATCTCGAGAATCTCCAATTCGGAAATCTCAAGCTCATTAGGGCTATCTACATCCTCGGTGTTTACACAAAAAGAATCCTGAAAATCACTCAAATTAAATTAAATTAATTTCAATGTAAATTCTTACGTTTATGTAGGTGTTATCTTCATTATCCACCGCTTGCGAAAACACATTTGTGATATTAAGCCTCGGTTGTCGCGGTATTTTAAATCGCCCCCTTACCGACGGGCTCCTAATTGTTTTTAAATATTCAGCGTGTGTTGCAGTCGTGTTTAAAATATCTTGAGTTTCGTCAGCGACGAAACTGGCTTCAAAACAATCTTCACCGCTGTCTTCATCTTCAGAAACTGGCACTTTATCGTTTTCTGTTAGCACCGCTTCTTCATCAAGAAATTCGCAGAATAATTTCTTCGTACGTTCGGGCTTCTTCACTCTGCTTTTCTTCACTGAGCTGCTTGCAGTGATCGGTTTAGGTTTGGCAAAAATCGGACTCGATGTGGGTTCTTCAAATTCATCGTCACTATTTGAGGTTAAAGATGTGTTAAACTGTCTTTTTGGGGTATTAATTTTCCTTTTCTGAGCTTGAGTGCTTTTGGGACTGTCCAAATTTTGCTTCAGCTGCAAGATTCCTTTCTTTTTATTATTATTTAAACTAAGAAGCGATTTTTGATTCCCCTTCGTTGTCTTTGGAGTTGAAGATGAGTTTTCTTTTTGACTGTTGTCACTGGTTTTTGCCACCATGCTTAATACCTGCGTTATTGACAATTGCGATTGCACTTTTTTTGCTGCCGGTTGTGTTTTATTTTTTACTGGACTTGATTCAAAATCGCTGTCAGTCAAGTCAATAACTGAAATCTTCAAATTATCGTCACTTTTTTTTGAAACTTCTTTATTTTCGGTATTTATGAATGAAGATAGGTCACAAAAGTCGCTGATGTCTGAAATTTGTTCTTTGCTTTTCGTATCAATTTTCGATTTTGATTTTACTTCAACAGGTTCGTCAAAGAAGGCGGACATGTCACAAATGTCTTCGATATTTAACACTTTTTCTTCATTTTCTTTCACCAATTTGGTCTCTTTAACTGTATTCTTTCCTTCTACTATTGAGGTTTTGTCGTTTTTACTCAATCCAAAAATTGACAAATCACAAATGTCGCTAATATCTAAATTGGGTGATGTTATTTTGTCTTCTCTGTTCTCGTCCTTTTTATTATCTAGGCCAAAATCGGATAGATCACAAATGTCACTGATATCCAAAGCTGATGGAGAACTTTTTGGACTCTGCAAACGCATCTTTTTAGAGTTATTTTCAGACTCCAAGAAGCTTTTATGTGGAAGCTTTAATTTGGCTAAATTCGGTCTTTTTGCAACTTCTTCGTTTTTAGGAGTGTCAAAAAGCTTTTTCTTTGCTGACGATTTTTGAATCGACTTATATGAACATAAAACTGGAGATTGTGGATCTTCTATGACAGGAATCTTTTGCTTTTCGTCGGATGATGGGAATAGATCGGGAGATTCNNCAAAACTCTTCGGAGTCTCATAAGCGAATGACTTTTCTTCGACTTTCTTGGGCTTCTCTTCAGAATCAACATCTTCGCCAATTCTGAACGAATTCAAAATTTTCTCAAGACCTTTTGGAGTTTCGAAGGCGAAAGATTTTTCTTTAATTATGCTGGGTTCTTCTAAACCCACATCATCGAATTCAATATCGTCGAAAATCTCATTATCGGTTTCCAAACTGTCATACAACTCTCGCGACTTGGGGCTCAGCGAATCCGCAAAAACTTCCAAATCCCTCGCTGTGATGCTGTCCAAAATCGACAAATCCGGCTGAACCCAGGAGCTCAAGTCGACTGGATCTGACTTGTCGTAACAAAATTTTGGGCATTTGAATAACTCCGCGCATATTTTACAACTATCCTCCACAGACGTCTGAATCGATAGAAAATTCGATATTTCTCGAAACAACTCCGGCGGAAACGATTGCGTGATGTCTTTCTCTTTATCGAAATTGTAGATTTGTGAAATGGGAACGTACGGATCTGCTGGTTAGAAAAGAAATTGTTTTCGTGACACAAAAATGTCAAAAACACACCTTCAATTACTGCAGCAGTAGAGCTCTTGGAGAACATGGTCCTGATATCTCCTTGCTTCAAATTTTTATTTTCGGTCATGTGGCTGAATTTGCCTGAAATTTTTGAACGGTAATCCACAATTTTCAAAATGCTTAAGAAAAGTTACCAAAATTTTGTGTAACTGGAATGTTAAATCGCTTGGAATCGGCAGACTGGAGTAATGTGACTAAAATATCAGTCTGTTTTGAATGTTTGATTTCACCGCCGGCCTGAAAGGCTCTCTGTTTTTCTAAATGTTTGGAAAAATTGATCTGAGATTTTTCAAAATTAAATTCCAGGGGATTTGCTGGAATTAATTTTGAATTTTACAAACACGCGTTGATAACAATGAATTTATTACCCTTGTTCCAAAAGTGTTCAGTTTTATTTTTCAACCTTTCTTTAATCTCTATAATCTCAATATCATCAGCAAATTTCGGACCGTCAAAGGATAAACTTCGAAGCATCTCTTTTAGATTGCTCTTTTTCGTTAAAACTGTTTTTTTAACAGTAATGAACATTTTCTGACACTTCGGCTGGATGTAAGAAGGGATCATTTTAGGGTTATCTTCGTATTTTCCAGCGTTTAACTGCTGCGAATTCCCCATCGAGATTCCTAAATTATTTTTATAAACCAAACAATCTTTTAGTGTTTGTTGCTCTTTCCCTTCTGTAACCAGAGCGATAATGCGACCTTCCTTTTTCCTCCCTGTCCTCCCCATTCTTTGAATCATACGAATCGGTGATTTATTGGTGATGTCAAAACACACAATTAAATTCACTTCTCCCACGTCTAAACCTTCCTCCCCTATACAAGTTGAGAGTAAAGTATTACAAGAACCTACACGAAACGCTTTAATGGTCTAAAATTATTATTTATTAATTTTTTGTTGTTGGAATTTTCACAAAACCTTACACTGATTTGATCCTTTTGTTTTACACCGGCTCCCTGTCCAACGAATATGCGCGGTTTGATTGATGGACGATTTTGTGACAGTATAGCATACGCTTCCTTAACACTCTCTCTATACTCAAAGAAAACAATAACGCGACTAGAAGTGTCAGAATTGGCGAAATGCGAGAGCAAAATGTCCCGAAGTTGGTAAAATTTCGGGTGTCCAAACTTCGTAGAAGCAGAAACCTTGAATTTTTTACACATTATCGGATTCTGCAAAAATGAAAATCTGTATCTACCTCAGAGTATGAGCCATCAGGCAATAGTTCTACATTGGGGGCAGGTCCTAAGTAATCTCTCAGGTCTTCCAGTATTTTGATTAAAGCTGTATTACCACTTAACAGTGGATTTTTAATGTGTTCTAAAATAGTTAATGACGATCAAATGCGAATTTTGTAAAATAAAATACCTTCATAGAAGCTTGAAAATACCCTGAGCCCACATCTCACTAGAGCTTCATAGGCGTGATACAGAGTGACGCAAATATTTAAAGTTTTCATAATTTCCGAATAATTTGGAGTTCTGCAATGAATTTGAAATTATACAAAAAGGGTTGATTATCCTTAAAATAACACACCCGCTGCTTCTATTTTTTGCTTGGAACTCCTTCATCACCATAAATATTTTCCCTTTTGTTAAATTACTGAAATTGCCATATATGACCTTGTACTGAATCAAGGTCCTTGCATATTTTTCTAAAATCTAGGCAAAACGTCAGAAAATCACAATTTTTTGTTTAGTTAACTCAATCACCTTCTCATAATCATCTTTGACTTGTTGGAGCTTTTCCCCTAAAGGCACGACAACCGTTTCGAGCGACCTCTCAAAAACGTAGGGCTTCACATCCGGACTTTCTTCATTCCTGAATTCCAGATGCGCAATCAGCAAATTCTGCATCACCTCTAGAACGTCTTTCACGCTGTTCCCGGGGGTGGCGCTCAACGCCAACACGCGAAATAGTTTATTTTGCATCAGCAACTTCTTGATCACTTCGCAGTATGCATAACTACCCTTAGCCTTATGCGCTTCGTCGAACACCAAACATCTGATCTTACCCCCCAAATCCGACACACTTTCTAAATCATTCTGCAGAATTTGTGGCGTTACGAAAAATACTCTTTTGCTCTGCCAAATCTCTGCCCGCGACGCTTGCACTTTTTTCACCCCCGTCAGCTCTGCTGTCACTTCCTGGGGGATTGCCATGATGTTGTAGCAAACGTCGATCTGCTGTTCGACTAGAGGGCGCGTGGGGGCCATGAAAACGATCTTACCATGAGGGTACCAGCGGTAGAAGTTGTACATGACGACTGCTGCAATGAAGGTTTTGCCCAGACCTGTGGGGAGACTTACCTGAAACGATCAGGTTTATTAAAAGGTTTGAGAGGTTTGGTTGGTTTACAAGTGTGTTTTTGTGTAGGGCTTCTTGGGTGATGTTGTATTGGTAGTCTCGGACTGGGTAGTTGGTGGGGTAAATCCATGACTGACCAGCCTCAAGATCGAAGCCTTTTGTCTCCGAGTCTTCGCACAAATTGCTGGCACTAACCATAAATTACGTATTAGCGAACTTAAAGGGAAAATACGAAGGGGGCCTTACTTGTTTATTCTTTGTGTGTTCATGCACGTGGTATAATTAAAACACTACTTTTAAACACATGAAAAATCACCCTTTATTTAATTGTTAAATGATTTATTAACTGAAAAAAAAAAAAAAATTTAAAAATAATCATTGAGGTTGAGTTTTGACAAGACAACTCAGGCTGTCCAACCTGCATTCTAGTGACATTTAATGATTCAAATATTATTTTTTCTTTTTACAACGAGTTAAAGCAATTAAACTGTTAAAGTCCTGGCTGAGACAATAAAAATGTTACGTTATAGAGGAAAATCACGAATTTTTTTTATACCTAGCAAAGTACAAAATTTATGCAGTTAATGTCAAAATAAATGAAACCATTGGCGCGTAATTTGAATTCTGTTACAAACCTAATATGTATATACTAAATCAAATACGTCTTATAGTCGTTTTAATACGTTTAAACACGGTTTTGCTCCGACTGTGTCATGAGATTTATTAAGAGAAATTAAGGGTGTAAGCGTAGGTCTTCCATGGGCGCACTGGAAGGGTAAATTGCACTTGGCCAAATCCTTCAAGTGAACGAAACACTCAGTTTTCGATAATGAATCACCAAACTTGATGGCGCCTAAAAATGGATTCATATAATTTTTTTTTTTTTGAGATTAAAATGTTAGTACCTCTACAAGCTTCTGAATTGACAATATTTTGAATAATTCTTGGCGTATTTACAAGAATCCCGTTATTGGCTTTTAGAGTTTCTATGATTTCTTTTATCAATGTTTCCACTAAACTTATTAAATTACCCTTGAATGGGAGATGGAAGTGAAGAAAATAAAATAATCACAAGAGTACCTACCCTTTTCTTGAATTTGTTGTAAATGCATAGAGGTACCTTATAAACATTGATACCATCCTTGAAAATATGAAAAATGAATCCTAGGGAATACAAATTCTTCTTCTGATTATTTATTAAAACCAAATCGCTTGTTGGCAAAAAAATCATGATGTTTTGGTCTATTTTTGTGGAAGCATTTTTATATCCTATGGCAAGAAAAGTAAATTTTTGTTTTTAATGATTTGTGGGTACCTTCTAATAGCTGCTCCAATCGCACTCTTTCGTGAACTGCATGCTGGTCGAACAGCAATATTAAATTCTTGGTTCTTTCCAAAACTGCAATAAATTTATGATCAACTTGCCCTATTACGTCCAAATTTTTGAAAACTTCTTTCGTAAAACTCATATTTTCGAAAATTTCACGCTTGGCAAGAGCACTTCTGCTAACATTTGGAACGGCATTTTCGATCAATTTCGACTTCTCCATGTAAATCTCTTCAAAGAATGTTTTCGGATCTAAAACGCCCTTTCAAACAGAAACAAAATCACTTTGGTACGCTTTTACCTTTATTATCGATGTAATTTTGCCACTTGACCAGTAACAGTTCATCTTCGTATGACTGTATCACCGCATTCTGCAAGTTTTCTTTTGATTCAGGACTCATTGAATCGACTTTTCCGTAATCTTTCAGAATTGGCGATAACCCTTTCGGGACGAATTCAAACCTTTCCGCCATTTCAAAACTGAGGTCTTTTTTGGGACTGTGAAATGATTTCACGCCTGTTTTCTTATTGGTGTACACTGTAGTTCCGAAGATATTCACTTCTTTCAGCCAATCACTTTGAATCTGGGTTAGGGTTGAGGGTATTACATCGTCCACCAATTGTTTTTCGTATTGCAGATCTCTCTCCATTATCTTTTGCATATCCTCCTCGTCAACAGTTATTACAATACCACTTTCAGTTTTTTCACATTTGTTACTTTTTCCCGAAGGATTGATTGAAAGGAACAAGTCCTTGGAGTGGTCGAGAACTTCTGATTCATGGTGGTTAACTGAAAGTTTTTGGGGAACGAAATAACTACTAACTGTGGATTCGTTTAGATTCTTATTTCTAGTTTTGTTTCTTTTACTACATGTCATTTCCACGTGATTCCAGGGCCTTCTTTCAGAAGACAGTTTCTCAAAATCAGTGACAGTTTCTGATAAACTGTCTCTCGAAACAAACTCTATGTTTCTGTTTTGGCAACTAGAAAGCTTGTGTGTGGTTTCATAATTATCTTCTAAACAACAACTTTCAGCTTTTTTGGGGGAATGTTTTAAGGGATGCGCATCTCTTCTAGTTTTCCCTTTCTTCAAGAAATACGGAGATTTCGTAATATTTTCTGAACCGAGATTAGGTAAAGTTGTTTTGTTTTTTAACAAACATTTTTCTATGGACATTTTAGGAATTGCGCCTAATTCACCCATTTCCAAAATATTTGCATTTCCTACCCTATCGTAATTTTTTTTTTTATAATAAGGCACACCGAATATATTGAATTCTCTGCTGCAATTATCACGGAAGTCAAAAAGCTTCTTCGTTTGATCCAAATTAATGAAATCTTGCGCGAATGTTCGATTCAAATTAAAAGCGGGCAGTGCCTCAACTTTGGAAAAATCAAAATTATAGTCAGACACATAATTTTTCAACGATTTCCGCGGATTAAAGGTAACATCACTGATGTCATTCAGTGGATTTACGTTGCTTAGTCCCACTTGTACTCCAACTGAAATCATATTTTCTTTAACCATAGTCTGATTGTCCATAAACGCCTTGTCTAAAGGCTTGGGCGGACTGACTTTAAACACGTCGAGGGCAGCACAGTTTGTGAAAGTTTTGCCACAACTTTCCGGACTTTTACTTTCGTCGGGGAATACTTGCACAGACTTGATAAACATGTCCATAATTATATCCTTTCCTTTTCGTTCGTTGTCTGGGAAGTTTGTAAACATACTATTTTCTTTGGCGTCGTCAAAATCCACTTCTTCGCAGTCTTTCTTTTCACTTTTTTTGATTTTTATTGGCAGGGCTGTTTTTACTTGTTTCGTCGCCACTTTGGGCTCCTCTTCAAAAAAAGGTGTTTCTTCCTCGATGATTTTGGGTGATTTGCTTGATACGACCGCCTCTAAATCGTCGCTTTTTCTTTTCATACCTAAACCTCTAACCGCGCCACCAATCTGCGAAATCCCAAATTCGCTTTTTATTTCGCTTTGGGGTGCCTTTTTTGGACTTGTTTGCAAATTTTCTTTGCCCAAGAACGTGTTGATCATTTTTTCAAGGCAGCGCTGAACGATATCGACTTTTTTAAAAAATACAACAGTTTTTGAAGGTTCTAAACTCAAATCAATATCGGAATAAGGGCACTTGATATGTATGACGAATATCGGCTGCGCCTTTTTCGGATCACTCGCTTTAATCTTTCTAAAACTGGTATTAAGAAAATTTTGGATTTTGGGGCACGTTATTGGTCTTTTGTTAACGTAGATGTACTGTAATCGTTTATTTTCGTGAAATTCTTTGTGGATTAAACCACCAACGCTTATCTTATTTCTACTTACTTTAAACAAGACGAACTTGCTGTCATCAATGTCTGGATGGATGTTTTTAAACGAGGTTGCGATATCTAAACATTTCTTACTGTCTAAGATTATTTTCCCAGTTAACTCGTTTCTTAAACTGAAAGACACTCTTGGGTGAATTATGGTAAGACTTTCCAAACTTTTTTTAACATTCTCTAATTCAGTACTTTTTATGCATTGTTGCCTAACTGGCAGATTGTTCAAAAAACCATCAATAGTGACAGTAGTTCCAAAACTGGGTCTTGTTTGAACCAACTCGATTTTACTATTGTTTCCTTCGATGGTTTTGCAGTAAGTTTCCTCACAATTCTGCTCTCTTGATGTGACGCTGACGCGCTGAGAAATTTTCGAAATGCTAGCTAAGGCTTCCCCTTTGAACCCGTAAGTGCTGATGTGCTTTTTAAGATCAGATAAAGTATGGCATTTGTTGGTCATATAACGCTGACCCACAAATTCTAGATTTTGACGTGAAATACCTTTCCCATTGTCCACGATTTGTATTCGAAAAGTCGTGAGATTAACTCTGACGGCTATTGCCATTGACTTGGCGTCTAAGCTGTTCAAAACCTACAAAATTCAATCAATTACAATTATAACGACGCAGTTTGGCTCTACCAGCTCTGTTAAGCATTGAGTGACGCTATCAATAGTCGAAGAACTTCTTATTTGGTCAATAACTTTGTTGTCAAGAGCTTCAATCACCATTTTGCTTTTTGAATTTGCTGAATAGGCGGCTTTGAAATCAAAGGATTTTTCTGTCCAACTAACATATGACAAGTACAATAAAGTATTTAAATTTTTGCGTTTAATAAAAATAAATAAATGCTAAACATAATGAAAATATAAATTTCATACATTTTAACAGTGACTAGCGGAAGTAGATAATTAGCACTTACAAATAAAATATTTCATTTGATTATACAAAAAATTTTATATATTCAAATTCTCATTTTACAAAATTCCCAACTCTTAAAAAGTCGTCGATGTGAAGACATGATTCAGGTTATGCTATAGGCCCCAGATTTAAGAATTTTCCAAGTAGATGAGTTTTATAATTTTAGATCGGCCAACTAGAGCATGTAATTGTTGTAAAACCTTCACAGTTGCCCCATAAATTTTTTATGACTTAATCACAGCCCGTGCAAATCACTTCCATAAAAAAAATGTGAAAAGCATGAGAACTGTTATGCAGCAAAGATTCAATTATAATGTGTATACTTGTGTTACAAAAATAAATACCCTTAACTGTCCTTCAACATTTGCTGCTGCCTGTACGTTTCCTTTAGCATTTTCAGATTTTCTTGAAGTGAAACGACTTCTTCAAATCGGTGCGCGTTTCTCGCCTGTTCAATGTAGTTTCTCACAATGTTCATTTGCTCAATTAGGGGGTCCTCGGTTTCAGTATTATCACTATTAACAGTGGAGGGCGACCACCCTGTAGTCACTGTAACTTTCTTAATATTTGTCTTGAAAGATGCTTGCCTTTCTTCTTCAAAATTTCTTAGAGAGCGTTCTTTCTTGATTCTTTCCAATTCCTGTATTGAAGGCGGCGTTGGGAGTGTTAACAAATAATCTTTGATATAATGTGAGGTGGCTCTTCGAATACTATTTTGTAAAACTCCCACTTTGGGAGTATCTTCTTCAACAGGTAGAGAGGCGATTTTTTTGCTCAATATGTCAATAGATTCTGCTTTCTTCGCTATGGTGGACCTAAGAGACTGAGTATCTTGTAACTGGAATGTAGTCTCGCCTGAAGTGAGTGAATTGTACATTTTCAGGTATAGATCAACAGAACTTTGAGTTTGCGATTTCAAATTTTGCAGATGGGTGTACAGCTGGCAGATGATGGGCTGCCTCATCTGTTCTATCTGGACGCGCCTTCGGCACTCCAACATGTCTAGGCAATGATTGCAAATTCGTAAACTATCCGACTCTTTCCCGGGAACTTGCTCGTGGTTATTTACATCAACATTATGGACGGGAGCCACGATGGTTTCTGAAAATAATCAGTCAGTTTTATTGACAACGGTTTTACATCACTCTTACGCGCCGTTTCATAGGGGAGAAAATAAGAACACGAGTTGCACATGATGCTCCCACATAACCTACAATGGTGCTGTCTCCTCGTGATATTAAAACTAGACGCACATGACGGACACCTCGTCACTGTCGAACCATCCAACCACGCTACCAACTCCTGCTCTTGTTGCTTACGATCCGACCCATAAAATCGCAGCAATCTGTCTAACCTAATGATCAGTTTATTAGTTTCAGTTGTACGGTGGTCAAGTCGTTCTCTACGGACTGCTTTAAAATAGTCAGTGTGTGTCTGGGTTTGGCCGGGATCTTGGGGTTCACTGTATTCCAAATAATATTTCTCCAAGGTTATCTCATTCTTGAATGATTCCAAATCTTGTTCGTCCAATTTCAGGATTTTTTTCTTAGCTTTTCCATACAAATCTAACAGCAAATAGAAATTAGCCCCCTGGTTAACATGCAACATAACCTCACCTTTTATGGATTTTAAAATGTCTTGCTCTTCAGAATGTAAATCTTGGAAGTGGGCTATTAGACTGTTGGGCGATCGTAGATCCTTGTGGCAAATTGGGCATAAGAAACCCTCTTTGATTGCATTCGCCTCTGCCATCGTGAGTAATTGCTAATTGCCCATCACAACTGTCACATTTGGTTTGACGTTTGTTTGACAGCTGACATGCGCGTCTGTGGGACAGGACCGCATTCGAAACAGGGGCGGGCTCGGACTTTTTGGTTGAAAATTGAATCGATTTGTCAACGTTTGTGCGATTCGCGGAACAAAAACCAGATGTGATTATCTCATGTATTTATTTACAAATTAATTTTTTAATGTAACATTATTTACATTTAACTTGCTGTTTTATTTCTTATCAAATACAGTTTGTTTTATAAATTCATTGCAATAAATTATGTGATACAGAGCTCTGTAAAAATATCATACATTCGAATGCACAGTAGTAAATCTAAAATTAATAACACCTACAAATTAGCGACAAAGTTAGATTTTTATAACAAATTGTACAATCAAATGTTACAGTAGATATATAAATTTTACAATATGGTACAGTGTTAGTAGAAAAAAATTGCTTCACGCTTATACCCCGACAATAACAACATCAACAAAACATTTATTATTAGAATAATGGGACATCTCAAACAATAAAGGACTCCAGAACTGGCCAACAGAAATCATATCTAGTAGGTATCAAATTGTCGTTATTCTCCTTCATTTAGTCGCAATTGTTTTGAAAATGATAAAAATTTTGAAAATATCTAGGTATATAAAACGTAAAAGAACGAAAATGGCGATATGTTTTCACTTTTGATTTTCGCATGTTGATATCTATTAGTGAGATTCGTTTTGTCTTGTTAGCCATTTCTTCGACAATCAAGTCAACAATACAAATAAAAATGAAGTCATGTCAATCTGATTGTTTCGTCTTCTCTTTCCACTCGCACTCGGACGTCGTAGCTATGGCAACGGCGGTCTGCACAGCCGCCGCATCAGTCCTTGGTGGTGGTAAAAGAGGAAAGAGGTGAGGAGGGGCGCCAGAGCGTTCAGGGGCGGAAGCGGCGACGGCGGCTAGTTGTGGGGGTGTTAGGGACTGGCGGGAAGGCTGTCGTCGCTTTCGAGGTAGGTAACGTAGCTGTCGGTGCTGTCGGGGTGCGTCATGACGTCAGACGGCGGCGCTGATGAGGGCAACATTGCGGCCGGCGGCCCCGTGGCCGGGCCCATGGAGGGGGGCGGCAGGTCGTAGCCGTGCATCTGCAATGGAAGATTCGTGAGCGAACGTCGGGGGGCGAAGACTTCCTTTTACCTGGTTGACGAGCTGCTGGAAGGCCGGCTGGTGGGGCTGTTCGAGATCCGAGTGCAGGGCGAAGTCCGTGAGGGCCTTCCAGGGGGGCTGGTACGCTTGCACTTCCAGAGGGTGCACGCCGATGGGGGAGTCGTGGCGGACCGGCGAGGACGCCACCATGGGGATGCCTTGCATGGCACCGTAACCCAGTTTTCGGCCATCCTGCACGTAATACTGGGTTATGTTAGACATTTAGATGGGGAAAATAAAACAATAAATTAAACAAATGGACAGAACATAACTTGGGCAGATTGGGGCAAAGAACTAGTACCACACTCAAACATCATTCTGATATCCTTCAATAAAATTAATTTTCTCTAAAAATGTGCAGAAGAATTCTGACGCTTTGTTTTAACAATTTCAAGTATTTATGTAAAGAAATAACTAAACAGCAATATATCTACATGCATTTAAAATAATTAAGTATCTTTTTTTTTAACTTTTATTACATTTCAATTAATCATTTTTTTGTTAGTGATATTTCTGATTTGCATAAAAAGATATACATATTTTCAAATATATGCATAAAGGCTCACAAGAATGATTAAAGAATATCCAATTTAGGCATTTATTGGTATTTTTTATAATTTTTGTGGGACATTTATTGTCATTTGGAATTTCGTATCGTTTGAGGGCCATGATTTTTCAACAGTCATTAAACCGTTAAATTGATTTTTGGATTTTTCTCACAAATTTTTTATAGATACTTATAACATAAAAGAATTTGAAATGAGGAAATAAAACTATATAAAACAATGGGTCGAGGTATACAGACATACCCTGCTAACTCACCCCCTATGGACATGAAAAAAGCAGTGGCGTAGCGCAAAATTAGTCTCCCTCTACCACGTCTTTTAAAGGTCCTTTCCATTTGAGTAAATAGATGAAGATATGAGATGTTGCAGTAAAATTGTAAACAATATTATTCTGTCATACAATTTGTTAATTAATAATGTCTTTTTATTTCTGCAAATTCGATTTTTGGACGCAAGTGAATTAACCATTTCTGTGCACTTACAATACTCACATTTAGAAACCAACAATGGGGTTGCGGGGGTATATATACATAGTAGTATATATAAGTGGATCAATTTTTATTGTGGTTTATTTAAAGTGGAGGTAATTATTTAAAAAGGCGAATTTTTGGTTATAATACTGCGTCTTTAGGTGCTGTCAAAAATGTTAAGTAAGTCTTTTTTAACTCTTTATTAATTGTTAGTTTAAATGTATCATTATGGAATTTAATATTTCCTAAATTCTTAAAAAACACTTCCTAAAAAATTCTGATTTTTCAGTACAGTTTATTCAAAAATATTTATTTTTTTTTGAAGATATATTCAGTTTTTGAAAAAGTTTAGAGGAATTTCCATCGCAATAAAATTTGTCTGTAAAGAGTACATATGAATGGTTTGGTTCTGTAATTTTTCCGCACAAAAAAAAGTTAAATTTGTAGCTAGGTCATGTTTTTAGAAGATGATTTTAAAAAGAAAAATTGAAATAAATAAAACGTTGGATTAAAAATTAGTATTTATGTGGTCATGTATGTGTATCATCTATTATTGAATTAAGGGAAAATTACTTGAGGTTGGATATAGCAGTATTTCATAGATTGTTGTTATATATTATCAAAACTCATAATAAAATACTCAGAAAACAAGGCAGCAACCACCCCGATGCTCCTCGTAAAAATTTCATAAAATTTGCATTCGTTTGAAATGAAATGAAAAAAAAATACTTTTCTTCCTTTGGAATGATGATCTGTAGAAACTGTTTCTCATTTAAATCCGTACAGCCGAAATGTAACATTCAAGCTTGTGTTAGAGAATGAAAACAGAAATAAAAAGTCATGTAATTAGGAAACATATTCGATTAAGTGTAGGCAATATGAAAATACATGTCATTAAGCAAAAAAAGATCTTTGAATTATTCAATATATGCATACACATGTATACCGAGTGATTTAAGTGGAGGAGAGAAGAAAACAAGGGAATAGGTCTTTAATAAATATAATATGTTAAACTAATTCTGAAAATGTCTTTGGTGTCATTTATCCTGTATAGCTGGAAACGAAATCAGAAGAACAGCTGTCAGTTTGTGAGGTTGTAAAAATTACTTCTTGGTACAACTCATACCAAGTTGTTTCATCTGTAATATTCAAAATGAGGTGGTGCTCCGTCTTGTTAGCATCATATGGTTTCAGCTGGGATAGCCCGATTTTCGTAATTTGGAAATATTTGTTTAAGTCTGGGAATAATCTGTTGTTACAAAAGTTGTAGATATATTTTAGATGTCATATTGCCATTAATAACGAAAGGACGACAGTATGGCGACCAATAATACCACACCAAACACTATTTTTTTGTGGACGCTAGGTATGAACCTGCTCCATCCAATGTGGATTTTTGTCTGACCGATATCTAGTTATGGCGGTTAACATGTCCATTTAAGCAGAAAGTTGACTCATCATAAAAGAGCAGGCGGTTGATGAAGTTGACGTCCTGGTTTATCTTGTGCAACGTTTCCCAAAGTTCAATTCTGTGATCAAAGCCGTCTTCGCCTAATTTTTGCAGCAACTGAATTGTGTAGGGATGATACTTTTCATTATTTTTTGAACTGAACCCCCACTCATGTTGTGGTCCAAATCCAACTGCTGCATCGAAGTTTTTGGATTTTTTGCTACATCTAATGTAAAATCAAGTGAATTTTCATCGTTTGTAACAATTTTTGGTCGTCCAGATTTTGGATGCTCTTTAACGGTTCCACTTTCATTAAACTTTTGAGAGGGTTGACTTGGAGATAGGTTCTCGATTTGGATGATTTTCATTGAAAA
>QDEB01103179.1:0-16447 GCA_004193795.1 Asbolus verrucosus | reverse complement strand
AGTTCATTAGTAAAAATGATGTGGTCTGCTTGTACTGCACTTACCTGGAATGGTCCAATCGTATAAGATACTGAATACTGATTAAACACTGTTCACAGTTGTTACAGCTTGGTTAAATGTAGCAAGCGGTGTCTTACGGTGTTTATGATTTCGCGATCAAAGGTACGTATCGATTTACTGAATTTAAACCCTGTTTCAATAAAGTCAGTTTACCGCGTAAAACTGGCTGCAAATCTATATAATTTACATAAACAACACAACTTCCTTTACATCGCCAAAATCACTTATAAACTTGAATCGATATTCTGTTTAACATACGTTTTGTAAATATGGCTCAAGCACATTTTTATGTCTTTGTAATTCAACAAAATACACAAATAACAGCCATAAGTATTTCGATTTTGACTTCGTAATTTACCTCGGCAGTTGGGATATACGTTATTAAATTTTCGACATACCAACCAATAGTAGCTTGAGAAAACAGATGTACCAATATGACGATTCTAAATTCCGAGCCACTAAATCATAACAACTGAACAGTGTATATGACGTGAGATTATTGTGTATGTTGGAGTTTGATTCGTACACATTTGGTTTTGACGTCCGCTGTCCGCTTCATACGACCATACGTCATGGAACCAAAAAAAAAAAAAATAAATAAATAAAATAACAGGCGATTGATTATAACGAGTAAACATAACCTCAACGAAAAGTCAATTTTTTCTTCAAATATGAAAACCGTAGTGAGATACATAAAATAAAGCAATTTTTGTTAGCGACACGCTTTTTTGCGACAATTTGAATTTGACATCTGCAGCTTCAATCATAGACATGAAAAACATTTGCATGCCACACTCTAAATAGGAAACTTTTTGATCGGACTATAGATCGCGGAATGAGTTTCCATGAGAAAATATTTTATAAGTTTGTATCAGCCTTTATTAAGAAACAATTATTCTGTACGAAAATCCATATTATTTTTATAAAACAAGATCGCCGATGTTTTTACAACTATAATTGTGATAGATGTCCAATATTATCTCTTAAAAATTAATTTCGATTTAGGATTTCAGAAAGTGGATTAAGATTTAGTCACAATCCTAACTTAACTGTACAATAGTAAATTTTCACTTTCTCTTTACATTTTTAGTCTAATAACCATTATTCCTTAATTCTTTTTCCTATTTATAAGTACATCATACATTTGAATTGCACCATTATTCGTAAAAAAATTGTTTAGATTAAATAACATTCCAAACTGGGTTGAACTTGAAAGACAGTTTCCGAGAAATTGTTCCATTTGGTGCAGCAGTCACCATAAAAATGAGGAGTTCTTGTCCTCTAGGATATAATTCAATTTTCTTTTTATGTTTTTACTATTTCCAATGGAATATACTATTAGGGGAGGGTCCTGAATTTTGAAGCTACATATAAGGACCATTATTTCACAAAACAAACGCACTTTCAATCCCCGAAGAGTAGGAAAATATCTGTTTTTACATTAATTTTGCTGTTCTAAATTAATGTTAAAAATATAAATGGATATTTTGTAAAAAAAAAACTATGGAGGAAAAACATATCCAAGCATGCATTTTTGAAGAACTCGCAAGTACTAAAATAAATATGCACAAGGTACCACTTAAGAAAAACGTCAGTGACAGTTGTTAATTGTTAATCGATGAAAAAGAAAATCCAGAAAACATCGTGCATGAAGGTTACATGTCTTACATGTAACCTTGAGTTTTGTAATTTGGAAAAAGAAATTTTGAAGTAGAGAATTTCAAATCGAATCAGATCGAAATAGATGAAAATGTTATTTTTTATTACATACTTTCTGTGGAAATTCCCCTTTATATGTATAGTCAGTTTAGATAAAAGAAAAAAAAGTTTAGAATAAAACTGCCTTCGTTTGGTACAAATTAAAGTTAGCGCAAGATGGTTTACTTTTCAAATACCGGTAGTAAAAGAAAATTGTAAATATTATGATTAAAATTAAAAACCTCCACCATCCAAAGACACATTTATCATTACTGATTTCGGGTAACAGAGAGTTGAGATCATGGAATTTAATCAATAACATTTACCTATTTATTTTAAACCAGTTTGACGTCATAAATTCGAAGTTTCACATTCTTTTCCTGTTATTCGCAAGAATATAATAATATTCTTAAGAACACTAAACAGATTTCGTCAAAAGTAGGCGCAGAAAAAGAAACTAACTGAATACTTTTAAGGGCAAGAACAACTTTTAGTCTTCGTCGTTTACATTATGATAACCAAGTTGCTGTAAATGTTTCTTCCTCAAAGTATGGCCTTGCTCCCTTTTCCAAACATCGCTTAAAATTTTATGGGCAGCATTCTGATCTTTACAGTCTCGAGAACTGCGCCCTATTAGCCAAGTTCCAGTAACTGTTTCACTACCCTCGCATACTCGACACTCTCCTACAATGGAAAATAATTACTCATCAATTTTAGAATGAGACAACCCGGAAAGTACCTATAAAAGTGGCTATATGTTTGTCTTTTTCGTGTACCGCCAAAGCAATCACCATACCTGAATGTAAAAATGGCAGTTCACCAAAAACCGTCCAGTTGCCATCGCATAAAAATCCAACCTCACTGGGTGGAATTTTGTCAGCCACGTGTATCTTAAACTTCTTTCGCGTTGAATTTTTAAAACAAATGTCGAAACGCATACCGGCGGCATCACTAATCCAAGATCCGTTAAGATTGCATAAAACACCTAAAAATGGTGACTGTGTGGATCTAGTGAAACAAGGGGGTGACAATACCTTCTTTTTTGTTTCCCTCATGTTTCCATTGCATCAATCCTTCCACGTCTTCTAAGATCTTATGAAGAACTTGCGTTTCTTCTTGCGTTCTATTATTGTCTTCGCCTTCTTCTTCCACGCTACTAACATCATTGGCTGCTATTGGCTCTGATTCAGCTTTTCTGGTCACTGGTTGGTCGATTGATACTGCGACAGGGGCTGCTGCAACAGGTGCTTCGGACTTTGTTAATTCTTCATTTAAGCTGTGGACAAAATTTCAATTATTTGTTGAATGATTGAGCTTTGCGCACAACTAACTTTCTCGTTTTTGGTAATTTGTTCTCTGATTGTCTGGATATCAGCGGTATGACTAAAGGTACAACAGTGAACCCTTCTACATCATTTTTTCTTTCGTCTTCACTCCGTTTGTGACCTTTTATACTTCTAATGGGCACTAATTGTCCATTTTGTAAAATGTAAACATTTTCGTCTATATTTTGCGAACGTTTCTCTCTGCTCTCTGCATCTTTTCTTTTATATCTTTCGATAAACGCGCGTAAATCTTCACTCACTGGTTGACTTTTGAAAAATTCCCGTTCCCGCTCAAGTAAAGACCTCTTCGTTAAAGCAATATTTAATTGTTTGTCCTTAGATTCAGATGCTTTCGAAAGGGTAATTATTATTAGACTGAATCCTATAATTTTGAGTAAATTTTTTGGCATATTCTAACCTTGAAGACTCTCGATCGCATACCACATTAGGGCTGAAAAAAGCTAAACCGTAACACTAATAACAGTGAAACGTCAAAATTGGAATAAATTGTCAGAAATAATAACATACAGGTGTGATCATACCACAAAATTTTTAAATTCGAAATATAGAAACTATTAGTTGACCACGAGACGCCAGTGCTACTTTTGTAATTATTATATTATTCTAAACATTTTCCACAATCTAACGTTAAAAATTTGATATTTTTTAAACTACTTGTATTTTTTGATATTGTTTACTAGTCTAATAATCTTTGTATTTTCGAAATGTATTTATGATAGAATAGCTAAAACTTGTACTCTACAGTGTTTCTTAATAATGTGTGATTCGATTTTAATAAAATTTGGTGTAATTTAAAAATTAAATTTCTTAATTTGAATCTTTTTAATCTCTTTAGAAGTAATTGTATTTAATTCGCAAAGGAATGACTTTTACTTTAATTTGGATGCAACCGCAGTATTATTTAATTTAAGACATATGTCTATTTTTATTAATATGCAGGTCGTTCTCAAAATGTCATGTACAATTTCTCGATATGACATTGTTAACTTGTGGTTTTCAATTATTTAGGGAATGTTATCTGTGGGATGATGAAAAATTGAGGATAAATGAAATATGTGAAAAATAATAGAGCTAAAAGTCATAATAATAATAATAAAAATTATAGTAATAATAGTAATAAAACGTGTGAAGAATGCGAAACGTAAACAGGAAGCAAAAAAATATTTTATTAATTTTAATTGGAGTTTATATCGACAATCATAAACTTCCAAGTGCAAAACAGCAGACGAGAATAGCTTTCAAGATGAGAGCGAGGGATCTAGAGTGTTGTGGTGAACGATTCGCCAGTGTTTCGCGAGGAGCTTGCTTGATCGTATTATTTATAGGTGGTTGATTGAAAGTGAATAAGTGTGTTTTATGCTAATAAATAGGTGTGTATATCTCCATTATGGCGATGGCCATGTGTTCAAATAGTATACATTTTTATCTATTTATATTCACCTGACATGTCAACCTTACGCTCGCATGTTTTTTTTTCAGCAACTCACGTATTATGATTAATCATAATTTTCGCAATCCATTTTTAGTTAAAGTTGAGATTCTTGGTCTTCACGTTAACCGTGACTGTGCACGCACTTGGAACGCGAGATACCAAAAATAGAACAATTGAAATGTTTTAGAAAATGTTGACACAGTTTGCTGTTCTCATTTTAATCTGCAGTTTTCATCAAAAACAAAATCGTTCCACAAAAAAATCTAAAAAGACATTTATTAACTGCGACGTCGTCAAAATACATCTAAAACAACCATTATGCTTTTTTAAAGTGGCCACTGGTTACCAAAATTGCTTTTTAGAAAAGTATAAGTATATTTTTTCTAAATGTGTTAACTATTAATGAAAATTTTAAAAAATTAATTCTTACATGTATTGGACTGAAACGGAAAATAGAACAGTTTGTCATCTACCTTTGCTCATAATGGTCATCTATCACATTCAAAAACACCAAAAAAACATAAATTTTTTTGTTTTGCATTTTCAAGTTATTAGAATGAAATTATTATGTAGGATGAATCTATCGTAATTAATTTTTGTTATTTTAGAAAAAAAAAATTGCTATGTTAAAATTATTACAAAAACTTGCAACTTCCAAATTTAAAATTGGCCATGTATACAGGTGAGTCATGAGCTGCGTCAAGAAAACATGACAATAAAATTTGTGTTGAAGATTTTACACGTTGTTTAGTTTGTTTTAGGGTGTTTAAGAAAAATCGAAAAAGCTTGAATTGTAGGAATTGCAAATTTGTGCTATCCACCATTATAATTGCTTTAGTTTGTTCTGATTATTTACATATTTAATCGTTTCTTTTAATAAATAAAACATTTTACATCAATGTTAATTAAAAATAATATGAAATAGTTTGGTTTTTTTCGAACACCATAAATGTTTAAGACTAAACAACGTGGAAGATATTCAACACGACACAGGTTTTACTGTCATGCTTTCTTGACTCACCTGTAGACATGGCCAATTTAGTTTTCTTATTCTAATTTTACTACATACATTTCTTTTGCATTCTTTACTGTATTTATTTTTACGATTATATGTATATTGCAGTTTTTCCTGTGATTTCCATCTAATTCAGCTTTATCGGCATACCTAATTTACCAAGTTTTTCCAACCTTTGTTTTCAAAACAATACAGTAGCCCTTAAAAAAAGTTATACAACCATGATGATATGTCACATCTTTCTAAAAACATATATTACAAAGAGCTTTCGTTAGTTTGAAAACGTATTCTTTCACGCCATACTCACTCAGGATATTTAATAGTATGTTTTTGTTGTATATGGCAAAAGTACAAAACACTTTCCTTTCTATATTCACACATTGATATCTACAAATTTCAATATTTCACATGTTTTACCTTTTTTGGAATTGTTTTTATTGATATTTTTTTAAAGTTCTTTCATGACTAACATTTGATTCTAATTGTAATTTCGAATTTGTTATATAAATTAAAAAAAAAACATTGAATTTTAAAATAGAATAATATGTCACGTGATCCAAAACGTTTAAACGATAATTACTTACGAAATTTATTGTGTGTACTCTTTTTTTACTCCGTTCTGTTGCCAAATTAAAAGAAATGATGACATACCTCTATTCTCGGTCACTTTTTAGCAACGAAATACACAAAACCAGTCCTCTGGATTTTTTGTTAACACGATAGGTCAAAAAGCAAATAATTTGAAAGTGAAAAAATAGTGGACATTTATATTTTTTGAGTCACTTGATGTATGAGCACCTTGTGCGTGATAAAAACGTTACAAAAAGTCAGTTTAGTAATAAAAATCAAAAGGTTGATTTCCACTTTTTAATAAAGATTAGGGAAAATACAAGCTGATGACAAAAATGACTACCATTTACAAGGAAAACAAAACGTTTTGACATTTCTATTACATCTCTCCTGTTGGTAAACAACCAATTTTATGATGTTTAACAGAGGACTGACCGACCCACTCTTTACATAGATTAATTGTATCGGGATTTTTCTAAGTTAGTTTTTTATTTATCTCTACGTTGCGAGAGAACTCCAAATTAATCTTTCTCAGAATATGTATATGTATTATTAGGTGTTTAATGTCCAAGATGGCTTCTGTTGCCCGCCATTTCAATAAAGCTTTTGATTTGATTAACTCACATTTTTATTTTCAGGATAAGACAATGAGTTATGGCATCTAAATCTAAAAAAGCTTCAGAGGTGAGTTTTTATATTGTTTGTTAATTTTTTTGATAACTGCACATTGTAGACACTTGTTGCTCCTGAATTACTTAGGTCGAAATGCCAAAATGCACAATGTACTAATCATATTTATTTATTTATAGATAAAATAGTCGCAACTTCACACGAATTACACAAATTACACATATCTACAATCGACGGGAAGGACAACAAGGACGAACGAATAAAAAAATTAATCGAATAATGATATTCGTTTTACGACAGCCAGTATGTTAGAGACCTTCAGTAGTGCTTGTTAGTTGCTGCTTTTGAATCCTTATATTTCTTTAGTGAATCTATCGGCCAGGTAGAAGACTTTTATAACACCTATCGCGTAAATAGTCTTATACCGTGGCAGAAGGTTGTGATTTCCAAATTCAAGTTTGTTTATGCTCGTGGTCAATGTCTACGAAATATTTGGCACGAATTTTCAAGCAATTCTTTTTTTAATTGGACTCGTTTCAAAGTTTCGGATGAAGATCACAACTGAAATTCCTTCTCTAATCGATAGTATTGATGTGCGTCTTTAGGCTTATTCGATTGACAAAACAAAGTACACGTTGTTGTTGGAAGCAACTGACATGATGGATAATGCAATCATCTTTGTTTAGATAAATGGAGAAATCCTTGTTGTTTGGCAGAAATACGTAGCTTGCAGCTCTGACGAAATCACTCTTAAGGAAGGAGATGTTGTCGAACTTCTCGATACGGATGATCCAGTTTCTGCAAAGTATAACTCCTCCCAACTGAAAGACTATTTTTACAAAATTAACTCGAATTACAGAAGGCAGAAACTCGATCCTGAATTGGACACCGTTTCCGCAGAGCTTTTGGATAATTCTGCGGCCCGTCATAAGCTTTCTGTAAAGCCTAGAAGAACACATTTCAGCTCTAGACATTCCCCAAGCAAACTGAACTTGGATGCGAGGTAACTTCCCTTACTTTTGCTTAAAAATATCAAGATTATAATTTTTCAGGTGGTTGGTACGGGTAAGCGGTAGTAAAAAACAAGGGTGGGTACCTTGTAAAGTGCTACAAACCATCGATGATTCTACTCCAAGTGATACTGGATTACCAGGCGATGCAGTTTTGAGAAGACAGTAGGTAGCAACCACCACCACTGACTTGTTATTAACAATTATATTCTTTAAGGGCTGTAGTGAAAGAGCTTGTGGAAACCGAGCAAGAATTTGTCAAAGATTTGGATTATGTAGTTCAAAAATATCTTTTGCTCGCAGAAAGTACAAAGGTGCCCAAAGTGATCCGAGATAACTTTGATATGATATTCGGTAATTTAAAAGAAATTGCAGAATTTCACCGAGCGTAAGTTAGAATGTGGAGTTTAAAGAAAAAAAAAACATTTTAAAGTTCATTTTAGAGTGCTTATGGAAGGTGTCCGATATTATGCCAATGAACCTCATTTGTTAGGAAAAGCTTTTTTGAGACTGGAAAGAGATTTCGATAAACATGTTGATTACTACATGTACGAACCGCAAGCTCAGGCCTTTTTGGACAATTGTGAAGAAGCACGTGATTATTTCGACGTAAGTATTTAAGAACTATTTTAAAATAGAAGTGTATGACTAAAACAATATCTAGTAATAAGTTGTTTTATTTCTATCAATTAACCATATTGTCCTGTTGTGTCTATTTCAGTTGTAAGAATTTCAGAAGATAGATTACATAACACTAACTTGCAAAATAACAGAAATCTACAGTGACAAATTCCATTTGTCAAAACAAATGTAAACAATTAGAGTTACAAAAGTGCTTTTTTTTATGAATGTTGTTGCGGCGACAGATTCATATGGTAATAATCTGTCTGTCAGAATAGAGTTAATTTCGTCATGATAATATAATTTCTTCTTTAATATTACTTAGATACATAATAATGTATCTTACCTGAAGCCAAAATCATCATAACCTTTTTATTTTATTTCAGATTTAATAAATTATTTTAAAAATGGTGGGTTGGATTGAAAGACTTGTAAAAAGATTAAATTTAATTAAGTATTTTTTAAGGAGAATAGAAAAATAAAAAGTTTTTTTAAAATTCAAACAAAAGCACCTTATTGACCTTGATGACTTTTCACCATAAAATTCATAAAATCAATATAAACTGAAAATGATTAGTTTTTAAATAATTAATACCCCTTTTTCTTGATTGTGTTGTATGAACTTTGCTATTCTCGAATATCTAAATAACAAAAATACATCACCTTTAAGTTTTTCATAATTTTAACTTTTTGCGAAATTGAGAATAAAAGTTTCTGTTAGAAATGTCCAATAATAATTTAAGTGATATAAAGGATGTTCATTTAAAAATGTGCATCAAGTCGCCTTTGAAAACAATTGAATAAAATGTCCACAATTTTTGATAGACGTCAATTACAAATGGAAAATACAATGTACCCCATAATTTTTAGCCGTGGAAACAAGAATGCAAAAACGAAATAAAATTGAGGCACCAATGTAACTAGAAGACGCGAAGCTTTTTATTAATNNTATTAATGTGAACAGAAAATGACAATATTTGACAAATTTGAAATTCTGATGTAAGACATGTGAACAGAAAATGACAATATCTGACAAATTTGAAATTCTGATATAAGACATCCCTTTCTTGCGGCATCTTTGTCTATTAAAAAGTCAAAAGCGACTTGATGCATTTTTTAAATGAACACCTGTTATTTTCATCATTCAAATAAAAAAGGCAAATAAATTTTGGTTTATAATATCAACTATGTTGATGTGGTATATCTCAGGTTTTTTTTCAGTGTGCCTACTACGAATATATAAAAAATCAAATATTTGAATATGAATATGAAATGATTTTTATTCTGCTAATTAACGCACTAGAAAGTAAATATGGGGAATAACTCTTTTTAATATTTATAAGTATGTATAAATGTTTCGAAGATGATTATTTTAAATTGTTAAAAGTTCTAATGGATCGTTGTGAAAACATCTTACGAGATGTGAGATCTAAGTGTAATTTTAAAATATTGATGATATGGTAATTTTTACCACGTGTTATTGTACATATATAATTAAATAATTAATTATAAAAATTAGTTTGGTGTGTTTAAGACTCACTTATTATCATTTAGATTTATCCAATAGTCTAAAATAATATTCTTAAACTCTCTTCACCTGAAAATATCTGAATACATAAATATACAAAAAAGTACCTACCCACTATAATAGCCATGGACAAAAGTGACTTCAATTCATTGGAATTAGATAAAATCGAATAGTATAACTCTTTGTTACATCTTGACCTATGAATGCTGGTCTGATTGGTTAGTTCGTATACTACTCTCATGTCACCCCATTCGATTTCTTTTTCTGGAGTGTTATTACGCCACAACGTTTGTGGTTTTCGATAAAACAAAAGAACAAGGATAATTCAAGATAAGTTAGCTTTCATACTTATTTTTTAATTTTAAATATTTAAAAAAATATTTTGAATATCTTTTAAATTAATGAAAATTATTTTATATTTCAAAAGCGTTGTCAGATTCAACGAAAGCTGAATTTATTATTATTATGTAGAGAGTAACTATAAAGAACTATATTTGTTTCTTCTTTTTTTTTTGTGTAGATATGTACATATAAAATTTTTTTTTTTAGATTTTGAAATTGTCCCGCAAATCTCGAAGGAGATTTGAAGAGTTCGATGAACTACCAAAATATATTCTTCTCAACAAATGTAAACTACGAAAAAAAAAGCCTTATATTACTTTAAAATATTCGCTTTGCAATTTAAAAACTACGTAACATATAAAAAAAGTAATTCTAGGAAATCTTTCATGTTGTTTATTATTTCTAATCATTTATGTTGGAGATTTTCTTTCATTGAAATTGTCATTAAAATGTTTATAATTTATTTCTTTAAATTATAATCACTATAAAATCGAAAATTTTTTTTTTAGTTCAATAATCAATTAGGACCATAATTTGTTAAAATTTGAAGTTTTGGAGTCTCATTTGCTGTGTCATCTTACTGAAATCACATTTTATACATTACAAGTGGGTATTTGTTAAGTATCTTTAGTACAAATATGAGATCTCATCATATTTTGAACCTTTTGAGTCTTGCAATTAAATTTGCTTGATTAAAGCAGCTTATTAAGAACTAAAAAAACAAAAATAATGAAAGAAACTAAACTATTTATTAAATTCTAGACACAAAAAAATATCGCTTAAGGATATTTATCTCTAAATAAAAAAAAAATAATGACGAAACTACCAGATTATTTACTGGTTGAATGAAAGAGTTTCCAGTGCTTTTAATTTTTTTCTGTTAACCTAAATCAGTTATTTAACGTTATAAAATTAGAGGCGTTAAAACGTCTTTTATGTTTTAATTTTTTCAGGAAATAAAAGTAAACTTTGTTTTTCAAATCGGATGTTGCAGCTGTTAATTATTGTGTTAGATGTTCATTTTTCTAAATTTCAATAAAGTAGGGTGTGTTTAAAAAAATCAAAAATTTGCACTCGAACATATTTTAAGGTTTCTAATTTCTTTTCCACTTGTTCTTTTCAAGGACATGGATTTTAAAAGGATAGTAAATTCTTAAAAATATCATATTTTAGCAAAAATAAAACAAATCATAATAAAATCAGTTAAAATGTTTCTTAAAAACATCAAAAAATTGCACTCGAACATATTTTAAGGTTTCTAATTTCTTTTCCACTTCTTTCTTTTCAAGGATATAGATTTTAAAGGGATAGTAAATTCTTAGAAATATCAGATTTTAGCAAAAATAAAACAAATCATAATAAAATCAGTTAAAATGTTTCTTAAAAGCATCAAAAAATCTCATAAAACAAAAAAAAACTGTCATTTTTTGAAAAAAAGAGTTAATGTTACTGACGAAGAAAGATTTAACAAAAAATAATGAACATTATTAATTATTTACTTCAGCGTAGATGCAGTAACTATCATTTTTTAAAAATATATTTGTTATTTGTATGTGATGTGGTATAAATGTAAAAAAGCGTATGTTGTTAATTGAAATCTCGGTTTATGTTTGATTCCTTCTATTGAACAAAAATCTGCTGTAAAGTTCCATAAATTATTAATTGAAAGCATTTTTCAGGAACACTTTTTTTGTTTATGGAAAAGAAATAAATGAGGCTATTGCAAAGATTGACATCTTGCCAAACGGATTTTCACATTTTATTTGTACTAATTTTCAGTAGCTAAATGAAAAACAAATTCATAAACAGATGCTGTCTCAGACTTGTTGACTAGCGAATAAGTAATTTCACAACAAAAATTTGCGAAAGTTTGACACAAATAATCAATATATTATTTACAATCTCACAAAGAAAGAAAACATGTAAATTTTGGAAAGTTCTTGCCTATAAGAATATGTAAACAAAATCGTTATTACCTAATCAGCTGGATCACTAACTGGTATCTAAAATGAGATTCAGCATCAAAAAATATCTTGCAAATAACCTTCAAAATTAAATTTGGCTTTGCGTAATGAAGAATTCAATTTAAATGAAGCGTCCAATGTTCTTATTTTAAAATTTTTAGTTAAAAAGGAGTTAAAATAAACTTCGCAACATAATTATGAGTGAAAAACAGGTTTATATTTAACTATTGTACGATAATACTCATTGTAAATCGAAATGACGTATAAGTATCACCTGTACATATTTTTCACATGAACCAGCAAATGTTTTGACATTAAAAGTTTTAGTTATTTTAATATGCTCATCTTCAAGTCTTAAAAGTCGCAATATTTATTAATATGATATCAAAAATCAAAAATAAATAAACCTTCTTTCATGAGTATTTATGTATCAATCTGATATTAATCTTTCTAACTTCTGCGCATCATTTGCATTAGAAATAGACATCTGTATAAATAGGTACAAGTATGCACGTGGATAAACAACAAATACAAAAAACTTTAAAATGTGTTTCGTAATTTTCACAATCGTCGTTGAAACATAGAGATGGCGAACTGAATTTCAACGAATCACTCTGTATGATGACCTACAATTATTGAAATACGTCAAGCAAGCAATTCAAACATTAAGCAAGATTTACGTTTTAAAAAAACCGTAAAATTCGAGTGGCGACTCTCTTCATTTATTTAATAAACGTGAAAATCTGAGTTCCAGATTTTAACTGATGACACATTGCGGTCAATTTTTTAAATTTTTTTGTCGCCGGTTACGCACTGACACAAAGAAAAATGCGTGTATGAAAGGGGATGGATGTTAAAAATACAAAATCCGTTTTAAAATAAACCCAATTTAATAAAGTGTAAGGTGATTCATATTGTAGAAGTTGCAGATTGCATAGGATTTATTTTAAGAAATTTAATTTCAGGAATGTGTGTTAAGATTTATTTTGTTTTGCATCAGTTTACTCTAGATTTGCATATACTAGGTGTTTTATTTGCAATCGACAGAGAAAAATTTCGTTGTTTTCGTGTTTAATTAAGTTTACATACATGTCACCAGACTGATACACCCTGTACATATAAAAACTGAATAGATACGTTGATTTTTTACTACCACAACGTTAACACAAATGTGTTCTTGTTATTTAGAACCCTCTATTTATATCGAATACATTCATAAGTAAACGGATGGTGATAGAACACTTTGAGTGTTAATCATCACATCTTCATTTCGCTAAAAATACACTATAAAGACTTTTCATTTTTTATTTTTCGAGAAGCTTTGTGATAGTAATTTTGAAACAAGGACTACACAAAAGAATCCAAATAAATTGTATAATCCAACCAATAAATAAATCGGAAAAATCCACATTTTCATGAAAATTAGAGGACAGTACGTGATTTGCTTTAACCTTGTTTTTAAAAAAAAACATAAGCTCACGGCTTTTTTTAGCGGATTCTTACAATGAAACGTGAGCAATGTGGACCTGTCAAAAACGATGGAATTTTTCGCAACATATTTCAACTGTTGCATTTGTAGCCACAGTTCTAGCTCCTTTTACGGTAAAAATGTCAAAATTTTCATTTCTATTTATCATCGTTTCCTCCCGGTTCAGCTCATGAAGTAGAAAGTACATGAAGTATTCAGTCTAATTGGTCTTCTGTTAATCTAATCTGTCTGCAATAAGATGGGAAATCAAATCGGGTTTCTGATGCGTCTCAAGTTAATTTCAATTGTGGGCGGTAAGTTTTTATTGCACTTACGTCTCTGTACCATCAACACTGGTCCTAATATAACCCATCTATTTTAAGAAATGCAAAAACTTCTGTTACCTACGTAGCTAATATTCATTTTACCTGACGCTCACTTCCGACAAATGAAATGGTTTATAAAAATACGTTCAGTTGCAAATACGTGACGTCACCGAGTGGTGCTTATGATAAGTGTTTGTTGCCAAAATCAGATTACCTGTCAGCACCCCATCGCTACTGATCAATAATATTCGTCAGTCACGACTTGGTCCATTAAAATTTGATGTAAAGCGGCAAAATATAAAATGTTAGATCATCAGGATAGACCGATTTTTGACTGTGTGGACGTGATATCCGAGCACAGGCTTGAATCGCGTCTATGTATAGACACGGAGAATTGAGCAGTTTTGCTCCTAGTCAGTCGATTCGTGTCCGTTAAGTGAGTGCGTCTCCTGCAGCCCCGACCTGCACGTGGATTTACCCCCAATCCACAGGTAGGACCAAATGCGTCATTGTCCTACTTCAGCGTCATTCATGCTTCTGGTTCACTGTCACTTATAAACCTACGTCGCTTAATTAATTCGCACTATACCTCGACAAAGACAGGAAGTTGATTTTTAGTGATTGATTAGTGTGGAACACACCCTTTACGTAATTGGCCAATTTGCAAACGCCCACGCTTGATTTCCTAGGTAGGTACAGGGTGAGACGTCTGCTTATGCGAATAACAGTCCGGAAAAAGTGCTCGACCACCTAACCGTTTTGTTTTTCAACTTACGCTTGGTCGGTTTTTTGTCGAAATTGGCCCAACTCTAATCTTGCAACTCTTCTTTGGAAACGAAAAATGATTCTCAACTCTTTTTTGGAAGTGAAAGATTCTTAGCTGACTCATCCTTTCGATTCGGAAATGCCTTCACCAAATGCAAATCCGTCTTTACATTGTTACCCTTGTCGAGAGGGTTGCGTTTAAAAATCGGGGAGCACTGCGCAGTATGGCTCTCGACCAATTAGACGATGGATCGTTTGCGTCAAATGCAACATGATAACATAACTTTTACGATTGGTCGAATTTGCATCAAAATAAAATGTCGGTCAGTTTCTCTTTTAATATCACTTTTATTATCTCCTTTCGATTAATCCACTGAGACGCTCCAAACAATGTGCCAAATTTCTGCTTGTAAATAAATACGACACCGTCAGAAAATTTCATTTTCAAAAATAATAACTGAAGAGGTAAATACTGATCAAAACAAACTTGCCGCAGGTGCGCTCGGGCTACAGGGTGAGTTACTTAATTTACTTATGTAAATAAAATTAGAACATTTTATTCAGTTAAATTTACATTGTTTAAATTTTTGGAGGTCGTCAAATTCTTCCTTCAAAAATCTAGGATTTCTTCATAAATTAATATTTTCTGAGCAGTTGGCAATTAACTAAAGTTTTCAAACTTCGATGGGGATGAAGAATTTTACAGTTTCAAGTGGCAAAGAGAGATAAATTTTCACATATTCAGAATCTACGTAAAAAATACTTAAACCTACCAAAAAAAGTATATTACTTTTCATAGTAAAAATCATTCTTGACTAAGTCAGTTTAACAGTAATAAATTCAGGTGAATCTAATGGCTTGTATTATGTCCAAAATGTTGGTCTGCAACTGCAAATTATTTAACAAATTTGATATTGTTTTCAGACAAATTCTTCTTTTCTTTATTTCGCTTGGAGTTGCAAGCATTCTGTTCAATACTTACTTATAACAAAAGTCTCAAAAAAAAGTTGAATGGTGTAATTTCAGGAAAATATTACTTCCTTTCCTTTCTATTTCACGATTAACCTTTTTTTTTGTATCTTAATAAATTAAGAATTTTAATACTTTTCTTCACAAAATGCAAACATATTTGAAGCAAATCATTTAAGATAGAGATTCATGCTCCAGTCAACATTTACAAAAATTATTTAATAGTTACAATAAAAAGATTTTTTAGCATAGATAAACCTACTGTTTAAAACGTTAAATTATATGTGTTTTTCAAAAATATGTAAATTATTTGAAGTTAGATTAATATTGCTACGATATAATGCAAAAATCCAACCTGTATAATGGAATAGTTGTGGTTATTTTTAAAAAAATTATGGAGCAATAAACGTCTTGATGTCCAGACATTATTTATAACGATACAATATTCTACATTAAGAATATATATATATACTGAGATTAAAAATGAAACTTGATGTAACAGCATCGTCACTTGAAGAATTAAATTCGAATTACTTTGACTCAAAATATAGTTTACATTTATTCTTTACTGAAATAATCAAATTTAAAACTATTTTAAACCCTTTTAAATTGTGTATTACAAATTAAGGTTTTCAGGTCAATCATTATTATTAAATATTTTATTAAATATTTCATTTCTACTTATATTATATATATATATATA
>QDEB01103143.1:0-11349 GCA_004193795.1 Asbolus verrucosus | reverse complement strand
GTACGTAATTATAAATCAAATAATTATTCAGTTTTCAATATACAACTTTTTCTGTAATATTATATACAAGTGATACAACCGCATAACGAAGAAGGATTTGAATTTTTTGAAAGAGATTCATAATAGAGAATATAGTGATCAAAAAATAAATTACAATATTCTGGTGTCATTTCCATTAGTGTNNCGATAAAAAGATATGAAGATCTGTCAACATTTAAAAACCTTAAATATTTCTTTATTTTGAAAATTTGTAATCCAAATCATCTCGTAAAGCAATCATTTGAGAAAACGACGAAATGATACAACCAGGTTCAATAATATTCTTTTTAATACTTTCGTAAATAATTTACACTTAAAACTATATTTACAACGTGCAGTCAGTCCATTCTTTACCAGGCATAGGAGGCACCAAGTCCGGAGAAGGTGGCATGAGACACCACAGCGGCTGGAGAGTAGGGGACGGCGGCGGTCTTGGCGACGACTGGGGCATGGGCGGCATAGGCCAATGGAGCATGGGCGACGGCAGGAGCGGCATAGGCCACTGGGGCATGAGCGGCGTAGGAAGAGACGACTGGGGCATGAGCGGCGTAGGTGGAGACTACGGGGGCGGCATGTGCGACGGCGACGGGGGCATGGGCGACGGTGAGGGCGTCGTTGGTGATGCGGGTGTCAAATTTGCGCACACTGGAGAAGGCACTGTCTACAGCTTTGGAATAATGAGACACGGCCTGGTTGCCGCCCAAAGAGCGGACTACGCTCTGGTGAGAGGCTCCGATGGCGGGGGCATGGACGGCGACGGGGGCATGAGCGACGGCGAGGGGGGCGGCATGGGCTACGGCGAGGGGGGCGGCGTGAGCCACGGCGACGGGGGCGGCTTGGGAGATGTAGGCGCTGCTGACGGCGGGGGCTGCGGAGTAGGCGGCGACTGCGGGGGCTCCGAGTAATCCGGCGTTGGCGTAGGCCAAGGCGGCGGCGAATACCACGAACTGAAACAATTGCGGTGAGTACAGCGAACTTTTTACCATTTGCAAGAACTTACTCTGAACATTTTGATTATTTCGTCGTGACTGATGCTGTGATCTATGTTCCCGCGATTTTTATACTGATTCGAAATTACACAAGTTTTACGCCTCGGGTTTGGTCCACTTTCGCTTTCGGTGAAGGTCTGGGTTAGGGCGGCACCTCTTCGTCTCGTATGGCTGTTATATTTCAATATTTATGTACTGGTGTTACCTCATTAACTTTCCACTTCGGTATGATCGAAGTAAAAGCTTTGTTATTCGGACCGGATTGACGTTACAATACCTACTTTGACTTTTTTAGGACAAACTACGAGAAGAGAAAAAACACCCTGTATAGTACACATTCATGTTTTACCGAAACCGTCTCATCTCCGCTTTGTTAATTATTTCGTTAAAGAAACAATTTTAAATAGGAGTAAGCCATGAGTCCCCTTCATCAACTCCAATAATCGATTTTGCCTTTTTAATTGTCAGTTTCGCCATACTTTCACAAATGACACTCTGATTATATATTTTATAAGTCTATTTCACAACGAGTGAGCGTTATAAAAGATTTTATTAAAAAAAAGTACTTCTCAGACTTAGATGTGGGACTAATTTATGAAACTAGACATCTATGAACTACATTACGCACAATAAAAAAAGATTTATGTTTAATTTCGTAGCATCGTCATAACTCATAAACGTAATCTATTCTTAAGGTTATTTAAAGATAAAATGTCATCCGAAAATTTCAAGGTGTCTTCATGAGATTTATAGTAATTATTATTCCGCTCTGTAGGTAGAACATAAATTCCGTGATGAAATAAATTATAATAATTATATCAAAAAAATCCGAGAAAAAGATCAAAACATTTAAATAATTTTCTCGAAATGAAGTTGTTTCAAATGCTTATACATCATCCAATCAATGATTTTTTTAAATGCATCTCAGAAGAGGTTTGGCAGGTTCTAATGGACAGAAAGTGCCTGAAGTGAAATCAAAATGCATTTGCTCAGATTTGCAATTATTTTTGAGAAAAAAATGAAATGCAAAGAAGACATACATTGTCAGTCGTCAAGTGAGCAAACTTTGTTCAGTTTTGCAAAATTTTATCAAATTAACTGGAAAAAGGTATCTTTTCTGTAAGGTAACAGGATTGTTCCAATTCGTATTTTATGCTTATTAGATTCGGAAAAAAACAGATTCCCAAATAAGGATTGGACCGGACTCATAAAACAACAATCCTTGAATCGTGTTTTTACAGATTCACAAATATTAACTTACAAGATTTTAATAATCGCTTCCTGCATTGTTCAAGGATTCATGGGCTAAGTACCTTAATCCTAATCAGGCAGATGTTGTAATATATTTGATGAAAACTATTTCAACACTGAAATTGATTAATATATATAGGCAACACAGATGTGGTACAAATTAGCAGTTCAGACTAAGACGAAAAACAAATGTAATCTTTCAGTAAAATACATAGTTGCAGAGTTTTTAAAAAATACTTGAAAGTCCTCTCAGCTTATAACTCTTTAATTAATTGTTTTGTTGAGAAACGTTTTTCTTTCACGCTTACAAAACTTAAATAAAATTGGAAAAAAATCTCTATTCAAAATACATGTTAAAATGACAAGGTTGATGTCATTTTCGGTTAAACTAAAGCAATATAAAACTATTGAAATGTATCCAATTCGTCGTATTTTATTACAGTTTAGTACCAAATGCCTTAGTGGTAGTGCATTATGGAATGATGTATTGATAAATTAAAACAGATAGAAACACATCTTTTAAATCTAAACAATCGTCAAATAAAGACATTTAAAAGCAAGATTTAGGTATTTTTATTGTTTCTGAAATTTCGAATTACAACTTTAAAATTCAATTAACAAATAAACAGGAGCGTACAATAGGGCACGTGTCTGAGAGCCTCTCCCTTGAATTTGCCACTAACTAGAAACATATTACTACTCGAATTAGTCACGTATGTCTTAGTCCGTCTTAGAGCCAGCTTTTGGGAGAGAGAGATCTGAAAATGTGAATTTTAGAACACGTGTTTCGTTGTTACTTCAAGAAAAATAAATTGCATCCATTTGGTGCTTATGATTTATAATTTCGAATTTGTTGACAAAAATATTTGTTTTTTCCGATGAAAAATAACGCGTAAGAAGTCCATTTGCTCTTTATATTAGTATTATTAAATTTCAAGACGGTATTTGCCTTGTTATTCTACATTACGAAGCTTTAAAACTTTCAAAAGAATCATTACCCCGACTTCCAACAAATTGGTTCTATTAGGCGTAATGATTCATAGCGTCCTCTGCAAAACTTATTATTAGCCACTAATGGTGTCAACGAAATTATAAAGTATCACCTTTTTGGAGACCTTGCTCTCGATACAGAGGGAATCTGCGGCACTCTGGAAATAATCAGCTTCTGTAATTTGAAGAATCGAAAAAATCGTACTCACCTAGCAGCTGATATCCTTGACGCTATTGTAGAAAGCCTGTCAAATAAAAATCCACACATTATGTAATCCTATTAAGGTGCAGATTTATAAAGTGAGATTAACAGTATTGTACTTTCTCCTGATCTGTTAATCACTATCGGAGTTACAAGAACTAAATTTAAAATGAAGAATGGTGAATACGACATGATCAGTTTTTCCACAACAATAATTGTAATAACGTCTAAATCAACCTGATTTGACGAAATATACATAAATTTAAATATTAGATGATAGGCCATCGAAGGACGTTGATCCAAAAGATATATTAATTCTTTACAGACAAATGTAGTTCGTATCTAGGAGTTTCGCAATAGTTGTTTGTAGGCATCGACCTATACATTTAAAATGTTAGTAAAACAACACCTAGACCAAGTTTCACGAAGTTGCAATACCTACTCACATTTTAAGCAATATTTTTGATTTTATCTGCTTGAAATAAAAAGACTTTAATGCACAGAGCTTGTTTAAATCATTTTACTCCGATTAAAATTCATCACGTAATTGCGTGGTAAGTCTCCGATTTCAAAGAGACCTTGCAAGGGAAAATACTCGCCTTAAATGAATATTTATTTTTCATTATTGCTGGATGAATTTTTTTTTACATCGAGGTCGCAGATGTTATCATATTGTCTTATATCTATGACAAAGCAGTGCAGATAAGCGTTGAGTGTCATTAAAAAGTATTTTTTCGAATGGGTATCAATTGAATTGAATTTCTGTTCTTTATCACGTTAGGATATAAGAAAAATAAGAGAATTTAACAAACCTTTGAAGTCCTGACAAGAATCTTCAATTACTCTGTTTCATATACAACTAAAGTTAAATATCATTCGTCCGTAAAGCGCTGTGACCTTGTCTTGTGTTAATACTATTGCTATGAGAACTTTTGTTACAAATGTTCGATTTATTTGTAACAATTTTTTTTCAAAACAATATTTTATTCTTGCAATATTAAGACAAACATTTAAAGGCCACGAATCATACTAAAGTACTAAATTTTATTTTTTATATCAACAGATACTTTTTTGTAAGACATGCAATTCGAATTTTATATTTATTCCAAAAATCCAAAAATATATAGTGTTCACATGAAATTTTAAAAGATAAAAATCGTGAATTTGAAATGTGGTCTCTTGTTTAAAATTATTTAAATCTGCCTACGAATAAAGAAAATCATCCGGTGGGGTGCTTTCAAAATCAGAGCAGGTAACCACAATTTTTTTTAAATGAAAGAAATGGTTTGATGAAAATTTTACCTCTTTGGCGATTTGGTTGATGAAAGCTGTGAAATTCTGAAATCAAATAAAAAAAAGTTTCATAAGGAGGCACTACTTCATATTTACTTTGGTGAGGTTATTCTCGTCGACAAACTCGGATGGGGCCTGCAAATAAAATCTGCATTAATTGTAGTCAAAAAATGTAACATTTGTCAAAAAATTCTGATATTTAATTTTTTAAATCCTAGAATTTTTTAAATATTGCGATATACTTACTTGGGGGGAGCAGGTATAAGAGGTTCTGACGTTTGTCTGAGGTACGAAAAAGTATATATTTACATATTTTTCCAAAAGTGATGCATTTTTCTTACCTGGAAGTTGGCACAGTCCAGGTCGGTTGTTCAGCTTGCCCGATATGCCCCATTTCAACATCAGGTGGCGTCCTGACACAAAATTTCTTTTTATTCGTTAACAACTTCAAAATGTGCATTTTGGTACAAGAATGTAACAGATGATACATTAGTCAGCGATGATTTATTATTCCAAAGACTTGAAACTAATATCGAAAACTTACTCTGAAGATGGTGTAGCCCATGTTCCTTCATCATCTATTACCAGTCCGTCTCTGGAGCGTCTGTTAAAAATGATCATTAGCCATATCTCATCATGTTGGACTAAATTAAAATATACGTTTCTTAATTAAAGTAATGGGATACCTGTGCGTTATAGATGTTAATAATTCTTCATTAATTAGCTCTCGATAACGTTCCACCAGTTTCAGTGCGACGGGAACGATTCCCAAGAACAATAAAATCAGAGCAAAACTCGCCACTGAAACTCCATTCTGCACAGTAATTAAATTAACTTCTGAAAAAATAACGCCCTATCGACGTCTATTACCACTGGATCCACTATTAATTTGCAAATGAAGAAACGGGTCGAGTGGAAAACCTCCCAAAGCGGCCTGCATTTTCCTATTTCTTTTGTTACTTTGTATGTTGAGTAATTGCGGAGATTCTCCAAGTAGTTTTCCAGCCTTGACGTAAATTGCCTCGTGGTCTGGAAAGTATGATGTTAAATATAATTACAGCTTTGAACAACTCACCCTTTCAGCAATTTGCCAGCCCTGATTGTCTGCAAAAAACTGGATTGATTTGAGATGGGACAAAGAGCGGTTTGCCTGCCTGCTCAGGGGCTGGATAAGTACATCCAGAGCTGTGATTTTGTAAAGAATGCGTTCTTTTAGATCGTCTAGTTGCGCCACTTCGTTCCGGATAATTTTTCTCACTCTTGCAGCCAAATTATCAAATATTTTAGCATTCGTTAGGTCAGCTAATTGCCTGGCGACAGTATTTAATTGATCAGCCAAAGAGCTCAAGTCTCTCTTGGTAACGGGTCCGGAAATTTTTAGTCTGTACGTCGTTAAATTGACTGTTGAGACAGTCGACAGCACTTGAAGGTTTAATTGAAGAGAAGGGCTTAAAATTTCCACGTTGTTTTCTCCGATTGTGAAGTTGCTGATAGCTCCCTTGAAATCATCCCAAGACTTGTAATTTGTCACCGAGTTCGCATCGAAAAGGTTGTGCAAATGAAAGGTTGCATAAGCCGGTTGGTTTCTTTGGCAACTTCTGCAACAAAAGAATAATCCCAGCTCCCGTTAAAATCCTTATAAATTGTTTGGAATTTGGCCATTTTTACTCTTCCGTTGCGCCAAGAAAGGGAAAGTTTGGGAGCTTTGAATGAAATTATTTATTTGAAACTTTGCGGCAACGTCGCGAGCTGGGTTCTTACATTACACTGGAAAGTGTGCTAGTTTAACTATACTTACTTCAGAACATCCTCAATTTTAAACGAATCATTCGCTTTAAGAAGCGCTTTGAAAATGCCGCCGTCTTTATGCAAAACACCTTCGGAATTCAGAATTCCTGCAAGCGCTTTATAATGAGGATGATCATACAAGGGCCCACACAGCAAGCATTGCCCATGGACTCCGAATAAAAATGTCGCTGTTCCTAAACTCCAGACAACCACACACATTAAGGAGGTGAGGAAGACTCCAGATAACAGCAAAGGTATAGTTCTTGAAGTTACGCCACATCCGCAGGGTGCTCCACACAATAATAAACTCCACAGCAGAGATAGCATTGTGGAAATTCCTAGCGACAACAAAAGCTTATTAACGATAAACAATTATGTTTGTTCTAAATTAGACAATATTATTCCAGAAAATGTTTTCGAATCTAAATACAATAACAGCAACCCAAACTCTACTTCAGCTGTCGATGGCCATTTGCGCACCTTTTTCTTTTTTAAAACTTGCCCACGTCTTGCACATATTAATGGCTTATTCAAGAGTATTCTGTGGGTAATCATTTAGACAGAGAATTTCATAACCGCCGGCGAAACGTATTATGCAAAGAATATAGAGCGGTTAGTGCTGAGGACGGAGCAAAATAGAATGTTCGCAGACCTTCCTGAAGGAAATGCATATTTTAAGTGGCCACTTAAATCAAGACGTGTTTTATGCGAAAACGATTTTTCTCGATACTTATTCTGGGGTAATTTTAAAAAACTGGAAATGTAGTTACAAAACGCTAGAATCGGTCATTTTCATCCAAAACTTTGGCTAATTATGAAAACTAACGCAATATTTTAATAAAAACAACAACATCAAACAGTTTTCAAAAGGGAATCAAAACAATGTAGCGCCCTCTGTCCAATATTTTGACAAATCGAAAAATCACTGTTACAATCCTGTTCGGGGGAAGTAGAAAATATTGTTGGCTTTTAGCAGATTTGAAAATGTTAAATTCCTCGCGTTACTGCCAAATTTCTTTTGAAACGAATTTAATTATACTGGTTTGTAATGAAATTTTATTGTAACCACCAATAAATTATTGAACCTGATTTTGCGATTTAGGTTGCAGCAAGGTGAACATGTCTGAAAGAGATTGATTGTGTTTCTTACGAATGAAGAGCAGATTTCATGCCTGAATATTAATCCCAATACCCGGCTTAAGGTTTCAGCATCGTGTTCAAAATAATGCAAAAAAGAGAATCTTGACGTTAACAGTAATCGAATTATTTACCCAAAATTGATAACCATCGCCATAAATCCCACCCGTTGAGCATCTCCAGAATTTTTAAAGAAATTTGGTGACTGTTCCTGATGGATACTGACAGCGATCTTGCCAGTTCATCCAGAGAATGAGCCGCTTTGTACACTTCGGTGCGTTTCCTAGTTAACACGCTTTTTATTTCTGGAACAAGTAAACTTTTTTTAGCTTAAAATGCGGACGGAATTTGATTGAGCTAAATAAAATGAGATTATAGGCTACATTATAAGTTTTAAGATTGATAAAAATGTTACGATGCGGATGGAAGCTACTTTCCCATCATCGTGTTAATATTAATGATGGAATAAATTAAGAGGTATCAGGTGCACTTTGATATATATTCGCAATATCGTAAAATTAAATCGAGCGTAATTCTACCTGCAATATGCGAAACCGTTGCCCGGGAAACTCTCTGAGGGATTTCCTCAAAAGTTATGCGAGCGCTTTCGACGCTATTGTTGAAACTCTTTTCTTTTTCCATACGTTCGAGATGTTTGATCTTCAGATCGCTCGTTAGCTGAAAAAAACGATTTTAACGCCACCATTATCATTAGAATTATTTCTTCTCAAAAATGAAGCTTAAAATTAGACCGTCAAGCGAGTGGATACTCACAAGAAAATATTCGTTATTATTTCGTGCTGCTTCTATGTCGGTACATAGCGCTCTAATAAAATTAATTACACTGAAGACACTCTAAAGCAGAATAAATTAAAATTTAAAATACAAAGCTACAATTAAATTTAAGAAGTAAATAGAAGGTTCTCTTACGCACGGAGATTTTCCTTCCTTGAAAAAACAGCTGCCTCATTACAGACAATTATTTATTTAACATTCCTCCGCCGGATTCTTGCAAATTGTACACTTAATTCGGTATGTTAACAACTTTTACGAAACTGATACAAAAAAATTGTTTGTTAATTGCACACTTAGCAATTATTAATTTAGAAATAGTAAAAGGACCACCGGCAGCTGTCATCAGTTTAGTTTCGTCGTTTTTTGTGTAATTTAGAACTGCAGTTGTGCTAACAGTTTGCATACGTAGGAGTCGTAATTTCGGAATGGAATCAACCAGAGTACTGTGTATAAGCACGAATGTCTTTCTGGAATTATCTGGTAATCTATGGCTTGCACTAATTACGAATCTAGATACGAAAGCAGCGACCGCGATTAAATATTACCTTGCGCAATTATTGCAAGTATGATATCTCCTCGAAGCCCAGAATTCCTCTGAGTACAGTTAAGTGCAACTAGTAACTACACTTATATAGTTGGAATGTTGGACTATTAACCGCCTAATTGACTTAATTAGTTAATTAATTAATTAATCGCTCGTAACGCTGCTTAAGTCGTTATCTGATTATGTAGTTGAAGAGAAGTTTTATTATGTTTTAGTATAATACAAATCCACTTTTGTCTTTCATCTCGTTAACTAATAAGTTCACCTATTGGGACTGACTAATTAATTAATAACTAATTAACAATCATTTGTTAAATTTTTAGCTTAAATAAATACCATGATGTTGAACTGGGTGTGGGTATTTTTGGCCAGAGGTTGCCTGCATTTTGCAACATTAAATAAGTTTATCTAGGCACAATGTCATAAAAGAGTGCAATGTTAGTTGTATAAACCAGAACAGGGTCAATAAAAGCATTAATAATTTACATGTCACATAAATATGTGAAATAAAATATTGCGCTTTATGGCAATTTATTACGATTGTTACTAATTTGTTCAATTTGTTTATTAATATAAAATTATTCATGATGAATTTAAAGCGGAGCTTACACATTCGGCAATACAACAAACACGATGTGGAGCACACTCTGCTCCTGCGTATTATCGTTATCTTCCTGAGAACGAATTTTATTTAATATTTGTGGAAAACCTAAAACATGCCAATGTTTCCGTTTCGGTTTCGTTTTAGGATTTCGAAAGAATTTTTGCGTGTTCACTTGTTGAATGTTATCAGGAAGTTGCAGAACTTCTTACTTAAGCAAATAAAGCCATTTTGACGCCTGACACCTGACAACAGTTGTTTTATATTGAAATTTATATGAACGTGCTAGCATTTAACATTGTATGAATTTTAGTGTCGGTCCAAAAACTGTTACAGGAAGAACAAGGGGTACCTAAGTTTGTTAACAAGTTAGGAATAGAAAAAAAAAGTTGTATATAAGATATTTTAAGTGAGTGAAGTCAAAATATTATTGAAAATTTCGAGAAAAATGTTATTTAAACTGTTGTTGCCTAATTTGTTAATCAAATTATTATATCTTTTAAGTTACCAAAGTCACATTTTTTAAATTTCGCTTATTTGGAAGAGAACAAGTCTCTAAAGTATTATATATTTGGTATTGTTTTGTAGCTTTCACTTTGTTTAATGGATATTTTACAATGTTACTTCCATTCGGTCAACTTTGGTCTAAATAGATTTTTTTTAACTTTGGCGCATCCACCAAAATTTCAGTTTTAAATTTTCGTTTACTTTGAAGAGACCCAATCTGTAAAGGTTTACATATTTGTATCGTTTTGTAGAATTCACTTTGTTTAATGGGTATTTAACGATTTTAATTCCGTCCGGTCAACTTCGATTTAAATAGATTTTTTTTTAATTCTGGCGCATCCACCAAAATTTCAGTTTTTACTTTGAAGAGAACCAGTCTGTAAAGATTTACATATCTGGCATCATTTTGTAGATTTCACTTTGTTTAATGGATATTTTACGATTTTACTTCTATCCAGTCAATTTCGATTTAAATAGATTTTTTTAAATTCTGGCGCATCCACCAAAATTTCAGTTTTTACTTTGAAGAGAACCAGTCTGTAAAGATTTACATATCTGGTATCATTTTGTAGATTTCACTTTGTTTAATGGATATTTTACGATTTTACTTCCATCCAGTCAATTTCGATTTAAATAGATTTTTTTAAATTCTGGCGCATCCACCAAAATTTCAGTTTTCAATTTTCGCTTATTTTAAAGAGAACCAATCTATAAAGGTTTACATATTTCGTATCGTTTTGTAGATTTCACTGTGTTTATCGGATATTTTACGATTTTACTTCCGTCCGGCCAATTTCGATTTAAATAGAATTTTTTTAATTTTGGAGCATGCACCATAATTTGAATTTTTGATTTTCGCTTACTTTGAAGAGACCCAATCTGTAAGGGGTTACATATTTGGTATTCTTTTCTATGTTTTGCTTTGTTTAATGGATATTTTACAATTTTACTTCCTTCCGGTCAACTTCCATTTAAATAGAATTTTTTTAATTTTGGCGCATCCAGCAAAATTTCAGTTTTCAATTTTCGCTTACTTTGAAGAGAACCAGTCTATAAAGGTTTACATATTTCGTATCGTTTTGTAGATTTCAGTGTGTTTATCGGATATTTTACGATTTTACTTCCGTCCGGCCAATTTCGATTTAAATAGAATTTTTTTAGTTTTGGCGCATGCACCATAATTTGAATTTTTGATTTTTGCTTACTTTGAAGA
>QDEB01103068.1:0-10162 GCA_004193795.1 Asbolus verrucosus | reverse complement strand
TGATCTTATTCAATAAATTTTGAGAATATCTTTAACTATGATTAAAAATCAAAACCGGATATTTTCTATATTCAAAACACTCTTAACAAACTTTGATGGCAATTAGGTAGCAACGTTAAAATTTGATCGATTTCTGAGTATCATCTGCATAAAAAATTTGAGAATTACAAATCCAGATTAAAAATTGACAGAGTAACAGATCTGGATACTCTTCAAATTAAAAACTTAAAACTATTTTCTTTTTGAATAATTTCAAAGTAGCTTTTAAATTTAGCTTAATTCAATATTTTTAGTTCGGTATTTTTCGTAACCATTACTGTTCATTTTTATATAAAAATTGCGCAAAAGAAAATTAATTCATCGCGAAGTAGTCCAACATGCAAATAAAATGAAAATTACGAGGTTTATCTACAACAAAATCTAAACCTGAGTATTTAATAATTTAAAAATAAATGATACAGTTTGTTAATTATGTATAAACGGTTCAGTCAGACTTATTACTTTATTAACTTATTAGAATTACGGCAACTTTACGCTTTGCAGCAATAAATCATATGCACGTGTGAATGTTAAAAACATATTTACTCTATTTATAACTTATTAGTTTTTTCTTATTCATATTATATTCTCCGCAAAATGACTGAAATCAAGATTACACCCCCGTCGATTACGCCTTCGTAAAATATTCAAAACACATTAAACTCTAATAAAATAAAACTGTTGAAACTGTTGTGAGAAACGACATTTTAATATGAATAGAGTGTACGTACGTACACAAACTACACCTGATATCCCAGGCGAGATAACATATTTTTAATGTAAGCTGGCGAAACGTTATTATGTCATCAATCATTTCCCAACTAGAATGTTGCAACAATTTGAAAACGAAAAACTTTTCAACGGAAAAAAATGTCAAATTCCTAAAGTAGGCACTTTACTCAAATTGTGAAAAATCGCCTATAATCGCTATATAACCAGAAAAAACGGTGAATCCATTATCTTGGTATTCCATTCATCAGACACTATAGGTGGGTGCTGTGTAATTTATTTATAAAATGCATTATTAACGAGAAGTAAACGATAAAGTCTGTATTTGTTTTGATAATTGCACTACATTAGAAGAGTACTGATAGAGCGGTAGCATGAAATAGGAATTGACTGACGGCATTAACTCAAACTGAAGGCTTGCAGCAGCTTTCAGGATAATGAAACGGAACAGATTTGTATTTAATAAATTACAGATTGTAACAGAGCACCTTAATATTTGAAACACTACAAAATTTGCGCCATTATTTCTGTTACATAGCACATGTTAGAGCCATTCGCATCTAAATGACCTAGAAGTATTTAATGTGAGTTAAAGCATGTCTGATTTGGAGATCGTGCAAATGAGGTACTTGAGATATTTCTGAAATTAAATATTCTACATGTACGTTTCAGAACCCACTTTATTCGAATCGCTTAAATGCTCAAACATCAAAAATAAATCCCTATAAAGCAGATAAAGAAATAAAAATGTGCACATGTCCAATTCTGCTGATTTTTTACGAGATACGGCATCATAAAGCAACAAAGTCTGTTCGAAAAACCAATAAGAAACATTTTTAAATTGCAACAATTAAATTAAACACATTTCGACTTGTTTTCGCATTGAACAGAAATCGAAATGTTAAAAACAAAATTGTGTCAATAATGATATAGGTAAATCCAGTTACAAGTCTTTGATGAGGGTGTAAAACCAGTAATACCCGCAACTCAATGTTGAACAAAGAATAAGTGTAAAGTGAAAGAGGATTCGTTCCCTCTGCTTTTTCACCAGAACCAAGTTGGCTTTCTCAGGCACATAAAAGTGGAAAAAATATGAATTACTGTAACTATCCTAAATTTAATTTAAAATAAATAAATGGAAAGGCATTTTTTGCATCGATAGATTTCACTTGAGACAATAATTTTTAATAGACGTTGCTTATCTTCTTAAATATGTATATCTAATTTGGCAAATAATCCACAAGATAAGTGAAAAAACAAAAATAAATGTATTAAATGAATCGTAAAGAATTTAGTAATATACATATCAGTAAAAAAAATTGTTTGAAATGATTAACTAAACTGCAATCCTGTTAGTTAAGCAATTCTTCAATGTGTTCTTTTTCTTTCACCTCGTGTATAGTATTAAAACCTTTTATACCAACATAATTAACAAAACAAAATTATATAATTAATTGCTATACGACCTTCGTAAAGCTGAGGGACGTGGCTTCAAACAAGGGATATGGCAACCACCCCACTGAGGCAATTATTACTTTATTAGTTTGGTGTAATTTATTTTACGATAGGAGTACAATATAAATATAAATGCAATAATTATTTCTGACTTTTAGACCTTGTTTCGCTAAGCTCTTACTACATGTTGCATAGGAACACATGAAATCAAACTTATCAGAGGTTATCTTTTCTTTTTAAATGCATTGTTTCACTTTGTGTCTGTAATTAATTATTTCTGAACAAAATAAAATATTAACTTCAGAAAGACGCAATTAAACTGTAATATTCTCTACATAATCCCATTTTATAAATTTAAATTATCCATCTTTTGCCCGCAATTTATTATTCATAAGGATTTGTATTTGGGGATTTGTGGAATACAAGGCAGCAATTTAATTATTTAAAAATCAATTTTACAAAAACTTTATCATAAAATAATGTGGATGTAAATGGAAGTTTTGTCTTTGTTTATTCATTTAAATACAAATAAAATTTTTGATATTCAAGCGACGACGAGTTACTTTGTAGCACTAAATTACATTTGGCAATGTGTTTGTTATTTACATTCCTATTGAACATAAGGGCTAATTAATTCTCTATAATTTGTTTCCAAAATTTACTATTATTGTCCAAATGTTTTGAATGGGTAAGATAAGTTTCTGGTTACAATACACATTACTCCTTGAATGTTCAGTACATTTAGATACATAATAGTATTTTCATAATTTTCTCTACTGCAAATTAAAAAGTTACAAATGAATATTTTCAATTTACGAATATTAACATCCGAATTTTGGATGCAATTTTTTACAGTTGTGTTCAAAAACATACATACTGCCTAAAAACAATAATGGTAAAAATTTTTAAATAAATATGATAATAAAAATGGAACATTTGATAACTGATATCTAATATTTCATGTACTACAATTGTATTGTAAGTTTAGCATTTGGAATCCAATGTTGCCTGAATCAGAAGCATTTAGATATCTAGAAATCACTGTTATTTTTTTTCTATTGAGTAATTTATTAGGTCTTGCAATAAAAACCATTTTTGAGGTTCATATCTATAATGGAACTATAATGGAAAAAGGGTTCTAAATTGCAGACCGATTTTTAGGTAATTTCACTTTCGATTGCACATCTTGTAGACTTACAAAATCTTGTTAACCTCACGTTTGTTACTGTTTAATTATTTTAATTAAATTTTTGCGCCTTAAGCTTCAGATGTAGTGCATATGTGTAAAAGTAATTTGATTCTGTGAAAGCAAACTCAGTAACAATAAAATTAACAAAGTACAATGAAACTTGTTTGCTTTTTCGTAACAAAAAGGTTAGATAAACTGGAAAATTTAACAAAGATTTTCCACATTGGGTGAAAGTAAAATTATACAAAATAGTTTTGCAATTATTTATCAATCGAATTTACATGGCAACAGTAATGGTTAAATTTAAAAAAGCGTCAAAAATAAGTCAAGCAAATCTGATCCGTATTAAAAATGAATCAGTAAATTTTGCGAACTGAAGTAATAAGTGGTCACCACGACCCTTTTACTGTTACTATAGATAAAAAGGAACCATAACTCTGAATAAAAATAGCAGAAACACGTGAAATTTCGATGGCAAACTGTTGACACTATTAATATTTAAGCGTTTCCTATATTACGTGTAACTGTATCAATGCCAAAAATTTGCATGCTTCATCTTTCTAATGAGTTTCTTGAAAAGTTGCAAATTTTTTGGCGCTTAGTAATACTTGGCCGAGGTTTCTGTTATTTGTTTTTGAACATGCTCCTTTCGACGTTTATTTAAAATTAAAAATGTTTATAATTATAAAATGATAAAAACATCCATTGTGTGTTAATTACACTTTTTACATGTTGAATATTTTATTTCAGTAATGAATCTGCAAAAAAATGACCTCCTTTGTACGATTCTTGGCTATTATCATAACAGGGAAATCAGCGTGGCGCTAAATTCAAAACGGTTTACATACCGGTAAGATTATTGTTGGCATTTGCTTGGGCGAAGTGAGGATTTTGCAGGAGTTGTTGTTGAAGAAGCGCTGGATTTATTGGCATGTGTTGGTGTGTAGGTATGGTAGGATAAGCAGGTGGCGGCCCCTGCGGCGTTTGTTTTTCCGGAATTTGCTGGAACCCGCTCGGAGGGAATGGCGATGGAACGGTTTCACCTGTAACGTAAAAAAAAATTGTAATTTTCTATAATGGAAGGCTCCTCTTTTTCCGATTACAGGATTCAATTTCCCCCCGATTCAAACCTACCTTAATAGATGGCGGCGGCGGCGCTACAGCGCCGATAAGGCAGGAAACTAGACATGTTTAGCAATCAAAAAAACACTTACCTGGCTCGGATATGGGTGGAGTTAAAGGGCTTTCTGGCAGAAGGATGCCTTTCTGGACCAGTTCGTCCCTGTTGGCTCGGACTGATATTTTCCTTTCTAACGCTGCAAACAAAAACCTACAATAAAACATCGAAAATACTTTTAATGTGTGTTGTAAATCCCCCGGTGATTATTCGGGAAAATCGGATAAAATTCAATTGGATACTCACTTCGGGAGACGGCTTCGAGTTTATCTGATTTCTTTTTTCTTTTCCACTTCCACGGTCTTAATAATTTTCCTATCGAGAATTTGCTTTTCCTTTCCAACGGCGGCGTCCTCGTCCCGCTGCCCAAACTGTTCGTTCTGAACGCGGAGCCGTTCTGCTTTTTTGCTGGAAAAAGAAAACTCCGTTAGGAAATTCCACCGGCGCACAAACATTTTGTTATTACATCCATAAATTACGGATAAATTAACGCTAACTGTGCAAATTTCACGTGAAATTTTTACGGCACACCGAAACTAGAGCTCCACTGTATTTCACCAAATTAATTAAACTACTGTTAGACTGTTTTTAAAATAAAAATTAAATTAGCGACCGGTCTCTTAATAAGACTCTCGAAGTGGATATATCGTCGAATTTATTACACCAACCCGACACCCAGCTTTTGTGTTATTTTCAGCTGTCTGTAATTCTCGAAGGAGGCGTCCCGACGTCGAGTCGAAATAAGTGACTAATTTTTTTCTTCTGCCGTTGCATGTTTCACGACCTCATTCAACAATTAAACACTCAATCCATGGTATTTACGATAAGCAGACGTTTATTTACAATGTCGATTAATTGATCTAATCACAAAGGTCAATTGAAATAAACCGGCCGTTTCCTTTTAATAATGGACGTCCACGGGAATAGATCGACCACGTTACGACCCTGATTTAATTGGAACCGACTAATCTCTGTCAGTAAGTCCGAAGTGGCGACCCCAGAAGGGGCTTCACGCGAACAGATTGGCGACGATGACGAACAGTAGCCCTCTTCCATGGCGACGTTGCCTACGCAACACCATTTGTTTCATTCCTGTCAATTATCCAACTAGATGTCGACGTTCTCCAAGCGACCCAACAAATTTTTCATCGCGAGTTAACGTTTTATTAAACTTTTAGGTCAAATTACCCGAAAAATTTAACAATAAAATGAAAAAAGGAAAAAAGAATACATTTTAATTAATTAATATAATTAAGTAGTATATAATTTATAACGGAAATCAATCATGTTTCAATCCTGATTAAATAATCAGAAATTAGATCATTAACTTTTAATTAAAAAAAAATGTTGCTAACAAATAGTAACAGTTATATAAAAATAAAATAAGCAAAAACTGTAATAGTTGAAAATTAAGTTAATTATTTCTGGTACTTTTTTTTAGTGTACTATATTTTACACGAGTCATTCTGGTTAATTTATCCTCAGAAATTTTGGCAAGATCCGAGGAAAAAACTGTAGTAGCTTTAAAACGAGTTTCAATATTTATTTCAATAAATATAAATAAAATCAATTAACAAATATTACGAAATAAACGAAAAAAGCCAACCTTTTGACCTAAATTCCACAAAGTCAAATAAACAGGTTGCAGCTTTGAATAAAATAATTAATTATTTCTAATCTTGAGTAAATTATTTACAATGTGTCTAATACTGAGTCGTAAAAAATGTATTTGTTCACTATAAAAACTTCATCAGCAGGAATTAATGTTTCGTGATATGAATGAAATTTTTATTTTCTACGAAAACTCAGCATTTTGTAAATAAATATACGAAAATAATCTACAAAAAAATAAATTCTGTTGAAGAAAACGTAATAAACCTTGTTAAAAGCAGATTTTAACAATTTTGAAGAAAAAACTTGGGAAGATTTTTTTATTCGGTAATAATGTTTCGAAATAATTATATTATACATTATATTTCCTTTTCAAGCTATAGAATGAATGATAGTTTATAATTAAATTCTATTATGTCGCATCGTTTATCTCTTGAAAGAGAAAGAAATATGACCTTTCGAAGATACGTTTTGTCTATTACAAAGGAATATAATTTCTAAATTTTGTATAATTTCTTGACCCAACGTAATTGTAGAAATTATTTATAGGATCAAACCGTAATTTTACAAACCATATTCTATGTCTTTCTTGATATAACGATGAACAATCAGGTTACACTTTTACTTAAATATTTGTGTCTGCCCATGTGATTTTAATTTAGATGGATTTTAACATATTTTTAATTTTAGATGGCGTGTATGACAAAAATTGAATCTTAAACCTAGTATGATTTTTATTATTAAAATCTTGGTTAGTAACAGCCACTCTACATTTACTTTATGATTCTGACGAGCTATATTATGGAAATATAGTTTCTAAATTGTGTCGTTAGGCGCTGAGTTTTACGATTTTAGATTTCAAAAATCACTTGACAGATCAAGTCAAAATTGTAGGAAAGAAGGGGAAATTCTACATTTAGAAATTTTTAACTTGCTTGAATTAAATCCAAAAAAAAAAGAAAAACCATGTGGCAATAAAAAAGAATGAATCAAATTATACATGTTTTAGTAATTACGGTAATTAAGAATTATCACATACTCTGTTAGATCAAATCACATCAATTACAAAGATACAAGTATATAAATAACAATTTTATTATTTTGATAAAAAATATAAATTTCAACTCCATTTTAACAAGTGGAAGCACACAGCTACAAATTTTCAACGCTTAATTCCAACTACTTACTAAGAGTTCCAACAACCGCTGCCAGGGTTTTACTCTAAACTCGCGAATTCTCAATACCAGACGCCCACCTTAATAATGAATGAGAATTTATTTTACGTGATTAAAGAATGACTCTTCAATTAAAGCTCGTAGTACACAAGTTAAAAATCTTAACATTCTTGGGGAGTTATAATTAGAAATATTAAATGACTAACTTAACTCGCTCTTTCTTACTTTCGTGTGTTAACTCCTTTATCGCAGAAATGCAATTTATAATAATTTACACGAACTGTCGGTTTATATTACCTCGTATTGTTGTTATTTAAGCGAGGAACGTTCATTTTCATTCAAATATTACTTTGCAAGATAATATCCACTTTTTCCCATAATAACTATGATTGATCAATAAAATCTTTGGTTTCTGTAAGAAACAAAAAACCACCCGAGGAATGATTTTCAATATCATTACTGTTGCCGTTATTCTTTGGTATGTTTACAATAACCGTTTCACCTTCCCTGTTCCATTCACTTTCATCATACTTTTGGTTACTACGCCGTAATCTTGTTAAAATTTAATTTTTGGCTTTATAAACTGGACCACAACCGAATAACTAATCAGACAAATTAGTACGCTATAACATAAACGTGCCGTTATCAAACTAATCCACCCTTGCCTACAACGCGACCATACCACGAGACTAAGGAACGTAAATAAATAATTTTCCACGCTTTGTGTAATATTAAAACCGCCAACTACAAGCTTAATTTAATTAGTATCGGATATTCCTACTAATACATCAGAATTTTAGATAAACGCTGGCAGTTTAATATTTAGATTTAATTTTCCCAGCTCAAACTCGAGTGCTACTGACATATCGTTTTTATTTGTTGCTACTATATTTCTTCTTTAACCACCCAGTTTAAAATTTTAATTATTGTATGCGGATGTTGCGAATATAATTCATCACACTCCTACGGTTTAAATAAATTTATAGAATATTTCGCAATAAATATTTAAATTCATCGGCGTCTCGTTAAATTTACGACTTATTAATTACACGAAATCAATTTTTCACTTTTTAATTTCCTTCACGGGCGATTTTTGCTTCGACATTCGTCCGCGACGCAACCAGTAATACGGAATAAGGTGTGTTGAAGTGCAAGGTTGTGGTTATCAAACACAATTCAAAAATAACTTACAACTGCTATTAAATCGGGTTATTGTGACGTAACACCGATAAGTCGGGTGTGTCACAGATAAATAGCTAAAACGCATGTATTTGTACCTTCACGACGCCCCAAACCGTCCTTGACACGGCGCTCCGCTCGTGTAAATTAAATCGTGGAAGATATCTCGGCGACAACCTTGCCTGAGAAAACGCGCCTTGTGCGACAAGGGCTTTAACTAATTACATTCGAATCGTTTACACCATTTAGAAAGTCGGAGAGTACAAGGACATGTGCGTTATTACACCGGTATCACTACTTGCGGTTGTGTTGGAGGGTGCCTTAACAGTGCGTGCGTGATAACATAAAGCAGTAATTAATTAAAGTGGATTTGTGGAGACGGTGGACCTCCTAAAATTTTATGCTCGGAACAAGGCACCACTTACGCTCAACTTTCGAATTATTATCATGGAAGATGCTGAGGGCGAGGCCCTTTTAAATTATATTTAAAGTTATGGTTACGGAATACTGAAAGACGACGTGGAAATTTGTATTATTTCGAAGCGGGGCAAAGCGGATTTTTATGAAGAATGTGACATGAAAAAATGTAGACATTTTTCTAATACAACTCACAATTCGGTTGTTAACAATATATGCATATTTACTAAAAGAACATACCAACAACTTTCTGAGAAATCTTGAGAGTCCTGAGTGGATCTAACTTTTGTGAAGATAGTTGAATCTGGCACGAGTCAATCACTGGTCGGTCAATATTGGAATAACAACGGTGGAGGTTAAACGTAAATGAACAAGTATAATTTACTGATTAGATAAATATTGACAGCAGTGACTTGTATGTACATATGTACTTATATTTGAAATTTGGCTTCACAAATAGTTCGACAGAGAAACAAATTACATTATATACTTTTACACCCTCATTTAAAAAAAAAACGCTATGTTGTTTTTTAAAATCCTCATTCCTTGTATATCTTCCTAGTTTTTTTGTCATATTTTCGTTCTATTACAATTCTATTAATCTACCTTTTTCCCTTTTTTAAGAACTTGTTTATCATTTCTTTTTCAATCTTTATTAAGTTATTATTCGCATTATTATTATACTTTTCAAGAAAACATTCAAACTTATCCTTCTGTGGAAGTCACTTTTCTCTATTATTCTCTGCATTTAATTCAAATTTTGTACGTATTTTTTACTGTTTCGAAGAAATGAATCTCTTTCCCTGTAATTTAGTTCTTAAATATTTCTCCATGTTACTCTCTTTCTTTCACTCCCTTTTTTTAGAAATCATTATTTACGACCAACTATATTTAGTGTACATTTTTTTTTATTGACGTATCTAGTTAATGTTTTTTATCTTTTCCTTTAAGTCGTTCATTTTTTTTTGTATTTCCTCTCAATAAACCTTTTCCTAAAACTACAGATTTAATACCTACATCAACAGTAACAAGCGTAAGATTTAAATAGGAGAATGGGTACATACGTTTTAAAATGTTTAAGAGTTTAATTTTTAACGTAACTCTATGACAAAAGATTACAAAAAAAATTAGGGGTAAAAGATTACCCTCTACCCAATAAAAGTATCTTTTTGAATCAGGGTATTATCATAA
>QDEB01103031.1:0-19001 GCA_004193795.1 Asbolus verrucosus | reverse complement strand
AATACAAATTTAAATGAAGTACACTTTTTTAAACTGTAATGTTTAATGCTGGACAAAATAAGATTTAAAAAAACGTTATGTAGTCAAATCAGAATTATTTTTTAATTGGAATGACTGACTGTATGACTCTTTGAATAAGATCCTTCGAAATTATTTAAACAATCAGATAAATGACGTCACTTTTCATTTGAATATTCTTTTCGCATAGTAGTTGAAATCTGTTACACCAATGTCAGTTTTGAATTTGTTCAATCTGTCCACTAATTTATTGCAATAAAAATGGTCTCATGATATCTCTAAGTTTACTTGACTAATCAATTAATTAAATTCGTATACAACTTAGGTTTCTACCAAAAACCTTTCTTTACTTACGCTCTAGATGTCGTATTTTAGAAAAATGTTTCTAAATTCTGTTCTTGTATTGGTCAGTCTTATAATATGTTTTCTTAATTCTATAATCTTTCGTCTTAAAAGGTACAAATTACTTAAAGAATCAAAAATTTATACAGAGCAAGTTCTTTGTAGTTAAATGTTGTTAAAAATTGTTGAAAGATTTTTCTTTTAGGAGTCATAAATCATATTTTATGATTGGTTACTCCCAAAGACTCCTTTTAAAAAAGTTTAGAACCATGAATTAAACTTTGTGTTCTATCTTCACTCCTTTTTCTTTTAATGTAAGTAAAGTTTCCAAATTAATTTAAAGTAACTGAAACTTGTTTTTATCAAAATGTATCTAATATAAAATTTTTGCAAATATCGCCTATTATACTGCATGTAATTATCACAAACTTCAAACATCTACAGATATATTTTACTGTTTCTTGTTATATCGAAACTATTATTCAGCATTCCTAGACAGTTCAATACTCGTTATAGGTTTTCTGTCATTTTAATAATTTGTATTTCTTTTTTTATTTACTGTACATTTTTAAACCGTTGGATACTTCCATAAATGTCATTATTATAAGTCTTGCAAATGTATAACCTTAACAAAAATTAATACAATTCAGACATCAGATTTCTACAAAAATTGGTGTAAATCACGAATCCTTAAAGATATTTTTTCTGTCATGAAATAATGACATTAAAGTTTTAAAAAGCAAATGTGAAATTGCACTTCACGCACATGATCAAAAGAAAAAAACGTACATGACTAAAAAAAAATACCATTTAATTTAGTAACGGCATCGAATGTTTGAAAAATCTCCCTGGTTACCACCAAACCAGGATAGATCAAATTCAAAGCCACCCCATTATTTCGAAATTTTAGAAAGCCGTTAATTTTAATTTTTTTACACAGTATAAATTCAGTTGTAGAAAAAACGTTGTTTATATTTCGTGTGTGAAGCTGTTTTTAGGGGTTCGAATGGTTCTTTTTCTCGACCTACGGCCTCGACAAAGCAAGTCCATTCTCACCGCTAAAAAACAGTCACTTCACGCACTTAAATAAAAGTAACTATTTTAGAAAAATTAAGAAATTTTAAAAAATAATTTTCTTTCTTAATGCTGATTTGCAGTTTTTCTTCTTTCCGACATTTTTTTCGCAAAAAAATCTTATATTCATCTTTCCCTTCTTTTCCATTTCCTCATAATTTTCCTCAAATTATCCATCACCAAACCGTTTCAAATATGGATTCCATGAAGTGATCGTAAACACACTATTACCAAATAACATACAGCTTTTAACCGAATTAAAACAGTTAATGCTAGCGTATAATTAACATATCCCCAGCACAGTTTCGAGAACCTCTAATTACAGTGTTACTAATTTAAGTCACGAAAGTCAAATTCTAATAAATTTCTGTGGTATGGTCGAGCCTACCTTGTATTTTCGATGCAGCAGGTAAAGGGGTGAAAATAATCGCTGCTCTGGGTGGTAAAGGCGGTGCTCCACCATCTTCATCGCCGTTTTGCTGCAAGCCTTCAGGCAGACAGTTTTGTATATTATGGGCACTGCGCTGTATCATTAGTACGGTCTTCTGAAATAACAAATTTCACATAATTATAAAGCAGATTAAACAAAAAAAAAAAGAAATAAAAGTGGTGAAATATCTATAAAGTAGATTCGTCTCCTATGTATTTTATTATAGGATTTAGAAAAAATACACTTATATGATGTAATACAATAATATATAAATAATCCAAGTAAAGGAAAAAAAAGTACGCTACTGATCGCTGCATTCGATCCTGGTCACTCTGGTAAATACCCAATAATTTCATTTTTCATTATTTAAACGAGTCGACCATTATTTAATCTGATCATGCACGCGGTTCGATGACAAAATGTAATTTATCTCAATTTCTTAACCGCATCGCGTTCGTCCTTGCTGAACAGACTGGTTGGATTTCTTGTTGCTGCGGTGGAACTACTTTCAGTGGCGTGCAATAGTATTAAAAAAACCCCAGATGAAGTATAATTATAAAAAAATAAAAAATGTATAACAGCAAAACGAAAAAATGTCAAAAGTCAGCTAACATTAGAGAACCATGACAAAAACGAACTCTGTAAAGATTATTGCTTGCAAACTTGGAAATCAGTCGATGGATTTTGTATATGTTACGGGAAATGTGATTAACCGGGCATTATGAATAATAACCGGAGATTATACATAATACCCAAGAAGATTGGTTATTATAATTAATATCTTGCAATTTATTAAATTTACCGGCTATTATTCATAATCTCCAATGTCAACTGGCAAATATAATAAACGGTGGCAAATTGACACTGGGAATGAGAAATTTTGAAAAATTACTAGTTTCTCCATTACATGTGCTGCGCATTGTTTTGTTCGTTCGGCTTTATCAGTTTTTAGTTGTCGTAGTGAATAGATCGTACATAATCTAATTTAAAGTTCTAACAAAATACGTGAGCGTAAATACATCTAATTAAATATACTTAAATTTCTGATGAATTTGCATTTTTGGTAAGATATTAATTATGTATTATTATTTCTCACACCTAATGTATTCTTGTAGTTAGTACATGTTAATGGCGATGGATGTCTTAAAAAATATGAAAGTATACCAAATTAGCCGCACTTTTAGAAAATAAATCTAGAAATAGTAGTTTTATGACTAAGCAAAGGTATACCGATCAAGTAAATATCGTAATAGAATTGAAAAATAAGCGCTCAGGAAAAACTCCAGAAGAATATTCAAAATTATGACATAATTAAAGTGGGTGACTCTACAAAGCTAATATATCCTGTTGAAGAGGCCAAATCCAATAATATAAGATATTATGTTTGGACTGAAGAAATTTTGCCCTAATACATCAGACACATACAGTTATTGGTCACGGAGAAAAGAATAAAATGATGAAAGAATTTCAAAAGAAATATAAAAATATAACATCTGAATCAGTGATGCTCCACATAAATTTATAGGAACCGTGTCAAAAAAAAANNTATACTTGTTTATCAAGATCACTTGACAAAAGTACAATTGTGTTCCCTAAAAACCAAACGAGCTAAAGAAGTTGCGTACGTCTTGCTGGATATATTTACCATTTTTGGGGCTCGTAGTGTTCTCCAAAGTGATAACCAATAAAATTGACAAGGAATTATGTTCAACTTGGGACGAATTAAAAACTGTCCTTGTGTGGTGAATAAGGGTATAAAAGATGCATTTGTAAAGGTAAATGTACATCAAAGAAATGTAGTTGCAAAAATTATAGTAAACTATGTAACTCAAAATGCCATAACAGTTCATCTTGCGACAATAAATAATGTTTTTTTTTATTACTTTAGAGTAATATGATGTTTGGTCTGTTTATCTTTCTGTCTAAAACAATTAAAATTTTTTCAAGATGTGACTTTACTCTTTCTTATTATATTTGCCAGTTGCCACTGGAGATTATGAATAATAGCCGGTAAATGTAATAAATTGCAAAATATTAATTATAATAACCGATCCAGTCGAGTATTATGCATAATATATCGTTAATATTCAGAATTATCCGATTAATTACTTTTACCGTAATATATATACCGTATATATATACCGTATTACCGTATATTTCTAAACTACAGTATGCAACATGCTTGCATAAATTCAGTGTTTATGGTTAAACAGCGTAATAACTGGAAAACGCTGGTCATATAGCAAGATAATAATGTTGCTAATAATAACAATAATTTGTAAGCGAATGAAAAATCGCGCGAAGCTTCTCTTAGTCAGTGAAGTAGAGAATGAAAATAATTTCGTCCGATTTGTGTCTGGATTGTCGCCTGTATTTTGCAATTTACTGAAATAGCTGTTCGTCTGTAGTTCTTTTCATGGTCTTGACGTCTGAAAAAATTGGAAGAGTCAAGTCATTGTTGCCGAATTTATTTCTTTTTTTGCATTTCCTCGAGTGAAGGCATTTACCGATTGAAACCGTTGGGTCGTCGGTGTCGAAAATAATCGATTAGTGGATTAATGAAGGAAGATGTCGTCATTTCCTGTGGATTTCTTGCGCGAATAAATCAGGTTGAAAGCCGCTCGGCATGGAAATGTGACAGAAAACGCTGTCGAGACAGGCAACAAATGTCACGAATTTAACTCGAGTTCTCCATCTCTCCATATATAGAGGAATTTTTCGGTGGGCCTAAAATGTCAAAGATCGAAGCAGCACATCATGTATTGTGCCATCGTCAATAGCCGGCTCGCTCTTCACATTCTAAACTCGCCCTCGAGTTTATCTGAATGGGAGCAATAAAATACGTCACATGCAAATGTTCTCTCCGTTCGCAACATCCAGGGTGTGGTCACAGATGCCTCCTTCGAGGCTTAATTTAGTTTCGAAGTAGTTTGCAAACCCCCCCGAAATAGAGCGAAGGGCGAGTGAAATTGGAGAATTTATGTCTGGTGGAAATAAAGAGGGCCCCACTTGATCTATCTCGTCGTCCATATACGTAGATTTCCGTTTCCTTTGATAACAAGGCACGAGCTGACCCCACGTGAAAGACGTCGCGTTCGCAATTCCTTTGTTATCTCAGAAGTAAGAACGCAGATAGAGCGTGACAGCTCCGCGGGCTGCGGCGTAGGGTTCGTCACAGTCTAACGTGCAGGAGTAACAGTAACCACCCTCTATATGCTTTCTGTTTGATCCGAGACATTTCCTGAGGAACGCTCGTCCAAATACGTCATGCAGGATCACCGCCTTGTTAAGGGACGGAATTTCGGGAGGCGCCGCTTGGTCCACTGGACTTGATACCTAAAGGCATGCAGGCTGGCTCAAAGACTTGCATATTATTTATTGCGTTGCTACAGCAAACATTATATAGCTTCGTCGTAAAAAAAAAACAGCCTCCCAGGGAGATTCATTTTTATAGCGATTCCGTGCTATAATCGATAGTTAATTAATAGCAAATCTCCGCTCGCACCGCAAGCAATATACACGCGTGATCTTCTACTTGGGGATTATGGGTTCTACTTCCTTCGGCATAGGGATTATTTCGGCTTGTGTGAACAGAGCCGGGGACGGCGAGCAGTCGTGCGAGGGCCGGTGGTATTTGCAAGCTCGGGGGCGGCAGGATGGGGGATGGGGATCCTTCCTGCTAGAACGGACGAAACTCCTGCTATGCCCGTGTGTTTCGCTGTCTTATACTATATAAGACCCGTTCACGCCGCACAAAACCGAATATTAAAGCCACCACATTTCTAACTTGCTCTATCAATATTTATTCATGCAAAACGCTTTTATTATTCCTAAATTATTAAAATTCCTTTCGGGTTTCGGAATTAACTATTTGCCACATCTCAATACTCTATGGGTTTTGTGATGTGTGTTGCCTCCCAAATTGCTCTGCCAGTGGCGTTCCTGACAGAGAACGACACTATCGATGCTTTTAAAGCAGAGCTGAAATTCATAATTTCAAATTTCGTCCATTCTTCTCCCCGTTATGCTTCCTATTTGCGTACCCGTAAATAAAAATAACAGTTTATGTCCACCATTATACATCAAAACGTAAAGGAAACGATAAATCAGCTTCGATTTTCACAGACGATTATTAAGAAAATTCTTTTGTTTGTATGTCATGTTTAATAAATTTTTGAATTTTTTTTTCAAAATAATTTCATTAAATTAAGCATTTTTAGGGTTTTTATTGATTCTGGCATCTTGCAGTTTTTTATTAGGATTTTATGGGTACGAATAATAAAGACGATAATAAAAAATTTGAGATAAAAACAAGATATCGACATAAGACGAACGACCCTAACCTTTAAATATGAAAAATTCTAGTTAAGTATACGGAAATAACTTTTGTAAAATTTAAAGGGCAGCCTTAAGAATTTGCAAATAGAAGAAATTATTTTTACAATCATGTGTCAATTGTGGGGTTTGTAGCAATTTTAATCTAATCTGTTAAAAAAAAAAAGAACTTTCTAAATATGAATCTCAGATTTTAGCCATATAGGTGTAAAAATATATAGAGACGTGTATAAGAATTTTAAAATTTGAAGTTATTTCTGATGAGAGTTAGAGTCAAAAAGTCATTTAAAAATAAATGAAATCGGTTTATCAATAAATACACAAAAGAGGGTGAACCAAATTTCGCACTCAGAATTGTCAGGTCTGTACCTATATGAGAAATATGACTGTCAATATCGATGTAGTTGCAAAGTTGAAATGACAAAATGAAGAAACTACTTGAAAACAGGTGTCAGTAGTGGCAAATTTGTTCCGAAAAAATGCAGCTGAAGATGAATACTTCTAATTTCCGAAAAATAATAATAAATAGTAAAGAAAAGTTTATTCAATATTTGGTGCTACTCTATAACATTTTCGTTGTGTAGCAAGGCTGCTAAACCTTTTTGACCAAAATTTATAGACTGCAGATAAAAAGTATATTTATCTACGATATTATATTTGTAGAGTTTATAAAGAAAATTATTTTATTTTAAATTTTTAGACAAATTAAAAAATAGACTAAAATAACATGCCCCAACAATTTCAAAGGTTTCAAAAATTACAAAACTTTTTTTTTAACTATTGTGTTGCAGCAAGAAGAACTGATATAACAAGAAATTTCTAGTAAAATAGGTGGTATGACGCTATCAATTATTCAAAATTTTATTTCTTGGTTAGCTAAATGACGAATTAACTTTATTGTGAACACATTGGAACAACACATTTCAATAGGTCTTGTCTTGTGGTAACAATTATATATAATTATTTTGGTTTTTGCAACGTTTCCGTTTTATATTTCCTTTATTACGATTTTCTAGAAAAATACATTAATTTTTGAAGAGCATGAGGCATGATGAACATGCTGCATTTTAAAAATAATTTTGCCATATTTTGATATGAAAATTAATATTTCATTTGAAATATATATATTTTTTATGTTAAAATCAGTTATACTGAAAAATTTACGTTGTACATAAAGTAGGTATAAAAACAACTATAACATTTGTTAATAAGATGTCCTTTAAAAATTGCAACCTATTGAATTTAATGATTTTCGGCCCTTTTTAAAAGTAATTTAAGTGATTTAAAATGTGACATTTGCTTTTTTGTGTTTTAATTTTTAACTCTAATCAAAACATAAAACTTAATTTTTTGAAAATATCTGATTTCAACGGTAAAATAAATTAATATTGCATAAAATTATATGTATAAAGTTATTCCAAGCAGCGTTAAAAACATGAAGTCATTTCTAGAAAATCTGGAAGTCATAAAAACGGAAGTTGGGGTTCTTAATAATTAAGGGTATTCCTTTTAAAATAGGGGAAGTTGGATACATCTATAACTTTAAATTAAGCGTTGTTTTAATCTGAACATGGTATTTGTTGTGACACTGGGGTCTGAAATTCATTTTAATATTTGATTGTTTAGGTAACCTCAACACCAAACTGTAACAAACTCTAAAAAAGTCAATGCTTGTAAACCGTCTCATATAATGAAATGTGTTCTGCCACATTAAAAATTGATACAAATATTTGAAGTGATTTTCAGAAATCTCAGTGTAATACGAATCAACGTTATAATAGTTTTATCATCATTCACATATTCTGTAATTTTTTGAGTCTTATTGTGTCCGATCTTGCATCATCTTTTATCTTCTATAACAAAAGTTGTATTTAAATGATACTTCTTAAATGAAAACGCCTGCTGATCAATGTTCCTTTAAAGGTTGAGCATCTGTAACAAATCAATTTTTTCCATAACCAAAGCAAAAGCAAACAACAACAAAAAAGACCTTCTCTGTTTTGTTTAATTCTTATGATAAACGAGCCCATGTTGTTTTTGAAAAATGAATATTGCAATATTAGTGTAACATGTTTCTTGTATTTTTGGAGCCATATTTAATATAATTTAAAAAAACAACAAGAGAATCAAGAGTTAGATACATACATCAGAAAACTTTGTTATCTCCGAAATTTATGTTTACTGCTTTTTTGATCTCTGAGGACTGTTCGAACTACGAAGATATTCCGATCAAAAGATTCGGATTTTTAAGAATTGGCTCACTAAGAACGCCAAAAAACGAAAACTATAATTTCAGCAAAAGGTTTCAAGTTACTATCGCTGACTACTAAATTATATTTGTTCATAAAATTTTACCTGTTTTAATCAAAATGAAATTTATATGCGCGTGTTTGTAAATTTTCTTAATTGTAGTAATTATTCCTTGAAGGAAATATTTGATACTTGTTGTCGTCAGAAAGTACTATTAAATCAATATTGATGATCCTTCTTTGGTATTTCACAAAGCAACATTTTCCGAATACTTACATTATGTAAAGAAAATGTCATAATAAAGAGGATCATAGCTCATCATCATTTTAGTAACCAACCGACATTTGAATGTTTAATCAGCACCTGCCAGAACTGGTTAATAGAAACTAAAATATCAGAACCAACTATTGAAACTTAACTAAACAAACTAGAATCAACTTGTGATTATAGGATATTATAGGATATTTTATATTTACTCATTTGTCATAAATGACTAAAAAAAACTTGCAGGGGATAATTTGTAACAATATTTTTTTCGAATAAATTCCGGTACTGTCTTTGTAATGACAGCTTATCCAAGGAGGACGTGCTGAAAATAAAGAAATCGTTTTTTTTTACAATTGAACCAAGTCCATTTTGTTGAAGATACCGTTTTAGTGAGTTGAATTCTTGGTGCTCAAAAATCTGAAAACAAATCATTTTCGAGTAACATGATTCTAACATTTCTCAAAATTTCGTTCTTTTTACGAAAATACACGTTTATATGAGAAACGAAATCTCATATTATTAAACCAGTACCTCCATCATTCTTTCTCAAATTAGAATAATTGAATTCGTTTGGAACATTTCTCTAAGATTGCTAAAAATTACTTTTCTGGGCCTCAGTCTGCAATAACAGATTTTACATCCATCAAAAAAGTAACTAAGGTTGGCAACTAAAATTTAGAACAACAACAACAAGTAACTAACCATTTTACGAAAAGTTCGTATTCTTTCCAATATTTGCTAAAAGATAATATGCTATTAATAGCCTCTTTACCGGCTTCAGTAATATGTGCCNNCATTTGTTCGCCCAAAAATGGTGTGTATTATACGGCCAGAAGCTGTTTCTGCGTATACTCGTACTTGTAGGCCTCGGCTATGCGAGTACAAACCTACAGTTTCTGGCCTCGTGATAATAGTTATTTATATCACTAGGCTAGAAAATGCATTTTTGGAAGTGCGAGTACGGGTACTTGCAAAACAGTTTCTGGCCATGTAATAAGCAAGATTTTTTTGGCCGACAAAAATTTGCAAATCAAAAGTAAAGACAAATTTGGGCTCAAAGAATTTATTTGTCTTCAATTGGCAATATCAAAAAATGTAATGATTCACATTTTAAAAATCAAGTAGTATTGTTTTTTGTCATTTATAATATTATTATATATTATTAGCATAAGTAATAAATACATGTTAAAAAAATGGATGATAATACACCAGTTCATATTAAACAAGCAGCTGAAAGCGTAATTCAAAATTTGCTACTAGGTGACAGCTAGTGACGCACAGATTCAGTGCTACCAACACTAGCAATCGAGCTACAAAAAACACTTGTTTTGTTTTCGTGGCTAGGCAGGCAACAGGAGTGTTTTTCGACGATTTGGACGAATGCATAATCAGTAATTCTGGACGGAGGCCGAAAAATAACTATTCCACAACTTCCGATTCTGAAAAATGAAAAAACTTAAAGGAGGAGTTATTTGACTATTAACACATTGAAAAGAAGACGAGGTTAATGTCATTTCGTGTTCTTTAAAGAAAACGTTATTTATTGTTGTTTATTCTCAGTTTTAAATTTATTTTTCTGTTTTATATCTTACATGCCATAATCTCTATCGGTTGAAAATGAGCTATGCAAGCAATATTCATTTTGGAATAATTTATTTCATTATATTACTGCTGCGCTGACTACATTTATGTAAGAAGTCATGGTATTTCATCTTATAACATACTTGTTTATTTTCGGAATGAAAATAAACATCGTAGTCCGAGGTTTTTAGAAGGTTTATTGTTTCCGCTATTGCTTTACATGTTCAAAATACAAACTTAGGTCGCACAGTTCGTTTATTTAACACGGAATAAATGCGGCCTAGACAACAATAGCGATTCCAAGTGCATAGTTCATGAAAGGCTCGAAAGGCGTATGATCTCCGTTATTTATGACTAAAATAAGATTGTTATAATTTAAATAAACAGAACCTACCTGAATTATACAGTTCTTCAGAGAACCGTGATTCACCACAAACAGCCCCAACCCTCAGTAAACCATAACTACAGTTTGTATTTTTACTAAATTTTACAGTTCTGTTTTCATGTTGAAATGTAAGCGGCATAATTTGACAGTGTTAATCCTCGAGTGTAAGAAATTCAAAAACAAAAACGCAAATTTTCCTCGCCTTCTTGATTTAGTGGAGGAAAAAGTGCAGCTAGAATAATAGTAACAATTTTTTGTGGTTGTGTAAACATATAAAATACGACTTTTCAAACTGTCCCATTTTAAATTGGGCAATTGTTGCAGTGTTTGTGGAGCGCAGCGATGACCATGGCGCTTGATTTATGTGTTTTGGGCCCGTTCCGGGTGGACTGTTCCCGTGGGCTAGCTGCACATTCGTTTCTAATTTCGTCGGTGCATGATGGATGGCGTGTTTATATGACGAGTGGCGTCCGACAAAGGTCAGGGGAGGTGTGTTGGTCAGCGTAATACCCGACGGGGCGCGACCCGAGGTCAATTGGCCGGCACGGACCCTCGGGGCCGGCGGCATGCGCGCCGACCGGCCACACCGGTTCCGGGAAAAGGGCCCTGATTGAGTTGGAACGACTGAATCATTACCATTGTGCCGCTTTTGCCCATTATTTTGACAGCCGAAGGCCCAAAATTAATACGCGATCGTGTATCGGTGACGAGTCGCAGATAAAATCGCCCGTAAATAAAACGCAAATTATCCCAGTCGGCGGAGTTACTCCGGGCGCCTGAAGAAAATATCAATTTAAACTGAAAGTGAAAATTAAAAATTATGCCGGCGAATAAACCGCCAACCTGTTGAATGTCTATAATTAGAAAAATAAGCAGTAAGAAAAGGAAGGGTAACAAAACAAATTGAGTTACCAGCAAACACTTTAGAGACTTACATTTTAATATAAGTCAGCTTCATAATTGAATCTCTTTTCTCCCTCTCGCTCGCGTGTTCGTTCGCTATCCGAAAATCTGTAAAACTATAATTTTATCTGGGCTCAGTGCAAATGTCTACATTTGTATGCGGAACAGTTCGCGGATGAAGGAGTGCAACGTAGCCGCGTATTCCCATTTTAAAATGTGTCTTTAAGATGCTGTAGAGATAAGGAAATTACTGTTATTTCTTTGCGAAAACTTTACCGCACTTTGATGTCACACAATTTCGTTTGACAGGTGACTTTTATGTTTATACAAACAGCCTCCGGACACCTCGGCAAACATACATTCATTAAACTGAAATTACCCTCGGCCAATAAAAATACTGCACGATGCTAAACATTCGCCTGTATAAAATCTACATCACAATGCATAATACTAATGAACGAGCCGAGCCCCGAAGAGTTCGCGGTTACTTGTCTTTAACTCGAAGGTATTAAATGGCGCAATAAAGCAGCCAATAAGAATGTTGTGTGGATGTCTAATACGGCCTTATTAACATATATATTAACTTTCGGTATGAGCTCATAATACAAAATTAGTGTGTACTGCAGACATTACACTAAGTACCCTGGTTCCCATCATCAAAGGCTTTCGCAGCCCTCTCCGTGTATGTACATGTTTTTGATTAACCCACTAATAGGCCCCGTCAGAGAGCGAACCCGCTCGAGACGCCGCCTTGCCATCGCCCGGATCCGGCCGGAGGATGAATTTTTTCCCGAAGATGCGGTCATTACCGGCAATTAGTTCGCAGGGTGTGGGTGGAGGGACCGGGGCGTTCGGCGTTATCTCGTCACGTTTCCGGGGGCGGCATGAGAGCAAGTATGCCATACATAAACCGGAGCTGGAAATTGAAAACAAACAAACTCTCCTCCGACGCTGCCGACGCTCACATGGAGCAGGTGGGTAAACATGGCCGCCCGTGACGCCATCACGATGTCGGCTGAGCTACCCTCGAGGGTTGTTAGCGACCACAGCGCCTAGCAACCCGCCCTCGCCCTAGCAACGGCTAGCCACTAGCCGCGGACACTTATTGATCAAGCGGGCCCCGACGCCCCCTTCCCCTGCAACGCGCCGCCACCGGCACGACGCCCGGACACCACTCTCGATACATCCGAGTGTACTAGGTGGATAACCCCCCCTCGATATTGCGACGCAGCTTCGGCAGCAGAATGATGCGGTGGTGCTGGACCGACATTTTGAACAAACAACATCCACGTCCTGTTCGGACTTTTTTCGGCCTCTTCTTCCTCCGACTTTCTGCGAAATTCAATTTCGACTCATAATTAAAGAAGACTCATCATTTTCACTCTCCATTCCGTCGACGCGTCGATATTTAACTAATTGCGAAATTTGCCTTTAAATAATTATACCGTCTCGGAATTCCGAATCGTCTAATTCGGTGCTGACATAACTACACAACTATCCACAGAATTATGACTATCGGCGAAAATTTTTAACTTCTTGAACTTGTGTCAGCCGATGACCTGGGTTCAGATTCTCCTAATTTCGAGTATTGAAAAGTTCTCACTTAACTTCTTGAAACTTTAACACACACTGTACTAGTTATAATTTTAGATTCCGGAAGCAAAGCCAGCTATCGATTTTACGGCGAAAATTCTGCACTGTTTTTATTTTATGAAATGTTAATTTTAATTTTTGTAGAACATATTTTATTTCTGTATCCCTTTTTCAAAAGCAAATCGAGTAAATCCTTCTATATCTGCGATTATTCGTATTCACTTTTGGATACAACTTTTTTATTTTATTTTTTATTTTATGACTCGCTTTTATTATGGGAAGTCGGTCCATATAATATATTCTTTTAATTTTTGGAAAGAATATGTCAACAATTTATATTAAGTCAATTGTTGAAAAAACATTATAATATGATACAAGAAAAATAATTTTGTCTGTTAAAAATGTAGTGACTTTTTGATACTCTACAAAATAACTTAACAACTCATCTCTTCATGTATGTATGCAGGTATATTGTTTTGTACTTATTAATTTGTATGGCAATCTTAATGTTACATTTTAGGAACAGAGAGTGAATTTTTAAAAAAGTGTTTTTGTAGAAACATTTAAAACACGAATGAGTCGGTTGAGACGAAATATTAACATCAACGAGAAACACTCTTATTTTTATTTTATTTCGGATATCTAATAATCTACAATTCGGTAAATAGACACAATTTTGAATATCTATTATAAGGAGAATTAAAAATTCATCAGATATCTCACGAAAATTTCGAAATCTAAAAAAATGTAATTTGGTTTTTTCAAAAATGTTCATAATTTATTCCAGTTACTTANNTCCATGTTGCGTGGCTATCCTGAAAATATTTAAATCTGCCTAGAATATTTCTTTGCATTACACTTATGGTTAGTCAATTTTGAATTTGAAAACTCTTAACGTAATAATTGGAGCAGAATTAAAAAAATAAACTCTTGTGAATTACAAATGGTAAGTGCAAAAATTATTCCATTTTAATCTAAATGCCGTTTCGGTCGATGATTTTGTAACTAATTTGTTATAAATTCAGAATGTTTATATTATTTCATAAGTACTGAAATCATAATTTTTGGTATTAGTAAGTAAATTTACAATGAACGATTAGTTTTAAAAGACTTGGTGTCATTTAGCCAGTTTTATATCTCAGTTAATTTAAGGTTTACCCTCATTAATAATGTTAAAGTTTAGATAAAAAGTTAGCATTATACAACATTCTTGGAAAATATCTACAAAAGGTTTTGCTGAAAATATTAAATTAAAAAATAAAATTTGCGGCTAACAGAAACAAAAATTTATTACTCTGAAGACAATATTGTATGTAAGTGACTGCAACTGGAACATCAAAATCGGTTTATCCAAATTTTCAAGACAAATGGTTTAAAGAACTTTCTTTGAATACTGTGAATATGTTGGGTTTAGATTTAAACAATAATTATAGTGATTAATGAGAAAACTATAGAATAGCGTTGTCACCATCAACAGAGATTAAATTTTTTACCAATGGTGGAAAAGATTTTTTATTAATATTATTAAAAAAAAAACAACCATGCACAGTGACAGCGGTTTTTTTATCTTGAATAGGTATTTTAAAAGTACTAGTCACTTCTGAAATAGAGGAAATTTGCAAACAGATTAATCTTAAAATGATTTAATAGTTATCGTTTTTAAACGTATATTGTTATTTTTGAGTTAATGAATAAACTCCGTTCACTTTCAATATATTTATGAAATTAGATCTGGTGGGTTTAGTAACTGTTCTTTATCCTTGTGTAACTTTAGTGTCACATTTTACTGTTTTAATTTTTAGGGTTAGTTGCTTGTTAGTTTCTTAATTTGTCATTACTAGTTAGATAGACTTTAACAAAAATTGTGTTAAACTTTAGCAAGAAAATGCGATTTTGTAGTGAATTTGTGAAACCTATTACACTCTTGGGATTTTATTTATTTATTTAATTTTTTTATTATTGACAATATTTGACAAATTATTTTTATTACTTCAAAACTTCAAACATTTTCTGATTGTGCCAACGTTGAAAATTGGTAAAAACAGGCAATAGTAACTTTAACGTAACAGATTTGAAAACCCTGTTAGTTATTGAAAGTGGGAAAGTGGACAGAATATAATTAACTGAAGGTTAAAAAGATTTATAATATTTACTTATCTACATTTTAAGAGTGTATAAAATAAATGAATCATGGAAGTGTTACGACCTTGTGCTGATCACCCTGTACTGCGATATAACCCGCGTTATGAGCAATTGTCAAATTATTTTTCTGTTTACACCGTTAAAGAATCCCACAATAAAATTCCGTCCCCGAAATAATTTTTTATTCCGAACAATAAAATTTTCAAGGGGTTGAATTGCGTCTCGCCAAGTGCACCGAGTCACGGAGAAGAGATAAAAATTTTTAATCTGTTATATGAATAATAATTTAATGGCAAAAATGGCTGGATTTTAAAGTTTTGACGAGAGGCATAAAAAAATAAATAAAACCGGTGCGCTTCCGATTTCGCCAATATCGAAGGCGAATTTAGGGCCCCGATAAGAGGAACGTTGCCGTCGGACGGTATCAGCGTCGATGCTGCGTTACGGAGCCTGCATGTGGGGAGATAAACGTTAGTCCGCCGCCATTTTGAGCGGAATACGGTCGATTGACCAATGAAGAGGGTGACCTCCGGCCCCGCTGGTCAATAATTGGACGCATGCCGACCACTGGTCAGACGTCCCTCGCGGCGCTCCGGGCCGGGGGCGGGTGCCCGGAAAGTAGCGGCCGGAAAAGAAGCGTTTACAAACGCGGCAGGTACGGCTTTTTAATGGATTTACCGCAAATTAAGTTTCCGACAAATTGCATGAAAAGAAAATCACTTCCTCGCGTTAGCAAACAAAAAAGAGACTACTTGCGCAGATAAAGCTTTTAAGACTCTTAACACGAAAAGCGCATAAAAATCATGTTCCAGTTTAATATTTTATTTGATCATCGTCTCCGGCACGACGAGATAAGCAAAAGAATCCCCGAATCCGCAACCGCCGAATTTCCCACACGGCGCTCTCCTTCTCTCGCCGACCCCGCCAGCCGTCGTTCAAGAAACAAAGACGACTTTCGGACGTCTTTCCCGGCGAAATTTGCGTATATACGTAAAAGCGGCCTGCTACGATTCCGTTCACGTTCGTCCAGGATTGCCAGCTACTATGCCATTTTAAAATTCATTACAAATTATATCAGCTGTAAAAACGAGCTTTTTACACCATCCACACTTTTCTAACTGCGAAAACTTACCCAAGGCGCGCACCGGAGAAAGTTCCAGACAACTTTTATGGTCCGCGTAATTAGGTTGTGTTTAAATAGTTTTACGACCTTTCAGTAGCAAATGAAAACTTTTCCCGAGCGATTCGTTTTAGCACGTCTCAATTTACACCGGAAGAAATATGCCAGCCATCCGGCGAAAACAAATGCCGATGTTCCCGTGGTTTATTTTCTCGCCGTCGCCGGTAACCCGAAATTAGAGAAAATGCCCCAAAAATTGCAATCACAGTCCGAAGATGGGCTCGCTTTCAAAGATTCTTCGTCTAACGCGGCCTTCATTTAACTCTTTCACCACTCGTAGTAGACACAAATAAAAATTTCCAGTTTCCGTATGTAAAAATTTAATTGCTAATTTAATTGCACTTCATCATCGCGATATCATAATAGTACTATTCCTTTTATTACCAACAATCTTGAAAACAGCAACCTGACCTGAATTCGCTTAGTGCTAATTAACCTCATAACTGAACATTTAAACGGATCCCAGAAAAATAAAGTAAAAAGTAAAGTAAAAGTCAAAAATTTCTTTCGTGTTATTCTAATTTATCATGACGACCGAGTTGAAAAATGAAATAGTGAGTGCAGGACATAAAATCTGAATTAGTTGCTGCTATTAATACTCTTGTTATATAACTACTGGGGTTACTAATTTGTTAAAACTAAATGTTAAACGCGTAGCTTTGAGAAAGTATCTAATTTTTAACGTTTTCAGTGTAATAATAGTTAAAAAAAATTTTCACTTTCAGTTTTTTCAAAAATTATGAATATTAATAAATTACCTACAGATTTCGACAGATTTATAGACTGCTGCTGGTTCGTTTTAATTCCAAATGATCGGTCTCCTTTGAAAACTCCGACATTCGTTAAAATTGGAAAATCACGAATAAGCCATTTCAGCAACAGTCGATTCATTTAATAATTAATTAATATAATAATATAAATCGCAACCCTACTTTCTTGCTTTTTCAACAGAGACTGACAAAAATGACTCGTTCTTTAAATAAATAATATTTGTTTATTGACAAACCTGAAAAATATTTTTAGGTTAGAAACTTCAAATCAAGCATAAGAACAAAAAAACTTAGACTGTTTGAAATAAAATAAAACAAAAATATAAAAGTGGATAATAATAACATGGTGCGCTAATAAATTCAATAATAAATGGATTCCAGGTCTCCGTGCAATTTTGGGGATTATTTAAAAAAATCAAAAGTGAAATTGAAATTAGGATACTCACACAATTTAAGCAGAAAATAACTGAATCTTACCGCAATTGTACACTGAAATGAACATTTAGCACCGAAAAGCACGTGAGTTCTTCATTTATCGTGGTGCCGTCTGTAACTAACCAAACACATGCATGAGTATTGTATTCGATGTACAAAATATGCCATTCTATTGAATATGCATAGGCCTCTCTTCCTATAGCTTTTTCTCTTGGCATTAAATAATTTCCGACCCCTTAAAGTATCCCCGTCTCGCTCTACCTGCCCTTGCTACTGGGAAAGGGTTGAACGGGGGTTTTTATTTGGGTTTCCGGAAGACCTGTATTTAAATTAGGTGGGATACACTGTTATAACTCCCATTTTCACCTCCGTGAACAACGTGGAAAATAAATATTATCACAGATTTCGGAATTTTCATCTCCGCGTAAGCAGTTTGAAAATTGAAATTTTCATCAAAGCTTCAGAACAACAACGAACTGCTAAAAATTAATTTTAATAAAATCCCTGGAATAACGTTCGCAATAACAGGGTAAGCTACCCATCGAAGATACAAAGATAATTCGGGGTAGTCACTCTTTCGGATTTTTGATTGAAAGGACCGGTCGGCCCTTGATTTATGCGTAACCTAATTTTGATAACTGCAGGTAAAAAAGGGGAAGATTTTTTTATTACATTAACTCTTTATATTATGATTTCCTTGTATGGAGACATAAGGCGGATATCCGTTATCTTACATAAAGGGGAAATACTTTGTAAGATAAAATTTGACAACCACAAGGTTTCATGTTCTGTTGGGGTTTAAATTATGAGTCTCTTTTTAACTTGATGTTACCGACTTAAATGAAACTTTGGTAAATATTAAATTCTTTTATTGTGTTCTTCAATTCTTTGCAGACCTGTGCACTTAATTATGTAAATTTTTGTAGAAAATTTAGATAAATGCGTAAGTACACACTTCATTTAAAACAATTATAAGAAGTGAACTAAATTTCTAAATTCTAAATTTAATCGTAAGTGCTAAAGCATTAAAATGGTCCCAGAAAAAAATTAAATCTTTTGAAGAAATAAATTTTGTGTTTTGTTATTTGTTCTTTCACAAAGTATTGCTTGTACACATTATTTGTTTACTCGTATTTTATTAAAAATTATCGGCAATTTTACATGCATACATACTGACAATAATCTTATTCTTGTGATTTGAATTACTAGAATTATATGTTTAGTATTTCAGTTTTTGATCAAGGAATTATGGTAATTTTTGAATTTACCTTAACAATAATTTTAAAATAATCTGAT
>QDEB01103008.1:305-19157 GCA_004193795.1 Asbolus verrucosus | reverse complement strand
CTCCGACTTCCAGGCTTTTTACCTGTGCGTGCTTAGCATATACAATAAGCGTTAGTTTTCAGTGCTCTTAAATTTTTCTTTAATATACCGGGTGTCCCATTGCTCACATCCGGGACTAAACTACCCGTTTTTTTTTTAAACTAGAATTCTCCATGTTTCAAATTTATAGTACTGCAATAAATGAAGGATCCTGTACAGTAGTTTATAATGGTGTCAAAAATAGTATGAAAATTTCTTATGGTTGTCTAAATGTAACAGTCAACTCTCGTTTGTAATTTTAATTTCTTAATAGACTAAAATGTGATGTTCTTAAAAGTTAAAATTTCAAAAGAATAAATTATATTTTCTGAATTAATTTTCAAAAGAAGAAAAATGCTGAAAAACACGAAATAAAATTAAGCCGGAATCTTTTCATGTTATCCCTTTTAACTTCCATAAAATAATCGAATTTTCTTAAAATAATCTCTCTTAGGAGAATTTTAAATTTAGAGTTTACGATGTTTCGAAATTATTAATAAAAAAAAGAGTTTCAAGGTTATTACTTGAAACTTGTGAAATTCTTTTTTTATTATACTGAAGATTATTTTCAGGCCATCTTAACAACAGTTTGCTGATATTGATATAAAGAGATGGAATGCAATAATTACTTGCAATTCGCATCGTTCCTGTTCGCTGGTTATTTTTAAATGAATCACACTATATACAAAAATGTAATTTCAGAATGCTAAATGGTAATCGTTTACAACCTTGGGAAAACCGCATTTCGGTATCTTTTGGTAATAAAATCGTTATCAAACTTCCCCGTGTCAATGGGACATCCTGGGCATTAAATAGTAATAAATAAGTTCCATTTGTAGACGTCTTTTGTCATTTAGGGTTGTCGAACAAACTGATTTTTTTTATGGCAACAATAAAAAATCCGTTTAAATTAATAATCAATCCCTTTATCTGCATGCAGCTATCCGTTTCTTATTCTCTTGTTATCGATTTTGTCTTCGTAAGTCCTGAATTGGTATAATCTAAGTTTGCTTCACCTTTACAAAGTAATAAATTGATTTCATTTCTGTTCACACTTCAGCTCCGTCAGGATTTTCATCAGGACATGTGATTACATGGAAGTGCGCATTTGGAATGCCGCTTTTTGGGCTTTTTTATAATTCAAATATGATCCAGCAGTAGTTAAAAATAGAAAGGGCGGTCCTGCGAGGGTTTACAGTCACCATTGTTACAATCCTATTTTACGTTTTGCTTATTCCAAGTTTCCGTATTTTTACGATTGCAATCTCTCTTCCTTTGGCTTGTAATGAGAAACTTACTCCATAATAAATATTCCAGAAAAAATCCGGACAAGCTGTCACGTGTCACGCATAACGGGAAACTTATTTACGGCCTAATATAAACATAAACGTCGTGTCAAATAACAATTTTTGATGATTTTTAATCAAGTTTGCCGCGATAATGATCGTACGGTATTGATTAATCAACATGTACAACTTTTATTATTAGTTGTTTCCGTTTTATTGTTTCAGTCGTTAAACAAAATTGTGTTTGTTTGTTTTGTTTAAAAGTGCTTATTGTTTTGGATAAGATAAGAAAAATGTTTAGTTCTGGAAAATTTTCAAATCTGCTTTGATTTATTAACGAGCCATTTTCATTTGTTCAATTCGCTGTAAAGATAAGGAAATAACAGTAAACAGTGGTTGGAATAAAGATAACCTAGATAATTAAATCTAAGAGGTACGTTTCGTGAAAAGAATAATAGTAATATTTCGTTTGTTATGGAATTTCAAGTTTCTGTTGAGAATTAAAAAAAATTCAATTATATCGTTGAAAGATTGTGCAAATTTTAAATTTCCTTCTTCTACAAGCTGAAATTTCTGACATAAATTAGTCAAATTTCTTACCAAATTGAAATCTATCTACTTTTCCTAAAACTATAGAAGATTAATAGTCTTATTCCCCCATTTTTGTTTAGGGGCAAACAAGAAAAACTGAATGGTTCTTAGCCGCCTAATTGAATTATATTATAAGATCCTATCCATCCGGACGTTCCTGAAGCTCAAGCGTTGTTATTATTTCAGGAAATCACTGCTTAGTGAATTTGATTACTTTCCATAAATTTTGAGGTTTATGATACAAAACCAAATGTAAATCGTCCGTAAATATCGATTTCACCGTTAATATCCTATTGTATGTTTTCTATGACGCCACGAAATGTATTAACAAATCCATCAGTTACACTATAAATAATGTTTTCCTTCGAATTAGATCGCCGTTGGTTGTGTAAACCTATAACATACCACAAAAAAAAAAGGTAAAAAAATCGATTAATCCAATTTTAGACATTCAGCTACAATGAAAGGAACAAACCGCATTACGAGGCTCAGTTATTTTTCTCGTAACTCTTCACGGCAGCTAGACATTCCAAATGGCTTACCTGCAACAAAAAAAAGTTATGAAATTGAAAGTTATGACAGTGAACTTTATTACACAGCAACTTGAAGTTGACGAACTGGAGGTTGTAGGTTAATTAAATGGCATCATCTCCAATTCGTTGACCTTAAGAGTTATATCCACCTGTACCCAATCAGTTGGGAACTTCAAAAACGACCTTGCCACGGTACGCCCTGGCCGAATGAGTAAATAAAGTAATTACCTAGGACAACGTTAAATCTTGGAAAACAGACGAATTACCTTTGGAGGAAATTTCCGAATGTATTGGTTCAGGCCACAGTAACGTCATTAAGAAGTTTGCGCAAAGTGAGACTTCCACGTTTGAAACTAAAACTGAAAAAACCGAAAGTTCTATTCTGCGTTGGCGTCTTGTAGAAGAATTGGAACTAAGCAGAAAACTCACTTGGACATCGCAAACGCTCTTACTGCCAAAAATGCATTAACCGACAAAAAAGCTATTTCTGTAAAAATGTTGGTACGTGAAAGAATCTTCAAAAAAAGCCTGGAAGTCGGAGCGTGTGGATCTTTGAATTCTGTGGATCTTTGATTTTTGGTGGATTTTTGAAATTAATTAACCAGTGTCCTATTAATTATTAGTGTACCAGGAATTTTAATGTGGGTGCAGAATCTGCACCGAATATTGGCGCACTCGCATTACCTTGTACTCACTTTCATCTTAAAAAAAATGTAGATTTTCCTCTTGTTAGTTTGTATACCAATTTTGATCAAAATAGGTCTAGAGAGTCAAAAGTTGTACCTTTCCGAAAATAAATCTGGTGTAAAAAATTTAAATATATTTAAATAAAAAACAATCATCACGAAAAATTAACATCACTTTTTCTTTGCAAAAATCACGAAAAATAAACTATCCACATCTGTTTCTTTCTTTATTGTCCTCAAATGTTATTTGAATTGTAAAGTTGGACGATGAATGAAACAGACGTTTTTGCCCTTATATCTAATTAAATTTAAAATTAGATTTGACGAATATAAAAAAGCATATCGACAACCCGTCTTTATCGTATAAATCATTTTGTATAAAATTAAATGTTAAATTTTAATATTGCAATAAATAAAATATTTAATCAATTTATTTTTCTTTTTAATAATTAGGTATTTATTATTATTTATATAAAAAAATAAAAATGGAATAAAAGAATAATCAATAATCTTTTTCTGAAAAAATTTACATAATTAAACAAAAGTTAGACAAAATTACAACAACTTTATCTACGTAATAGTGATAAAGTGACTTCAAAGCTGTCAAAATTGACTTGTCATTAACAAACATGAAGATATCTACATCTGGAAAATTTTAAATAACACTTAACCACTTAAATGTAAAATGTAAAATGTATTGGGATCTTCTAAACGTTATTTTAAATTTTAATGAGTTCAATACCATTCTGTTTTATTGAATTCCAAAGCTTCGGACCATTTGTGACTTTATTAAATTAAAAAAATTTCGATAATTAGGTCAGTCAAGTTACCCTCTGGCTCGATGCAATATAACTACAAAAACAGCTACATGCCTCTTCGTAAAAGAGTTTCGTCCATTGGCAACCTTAAATGACAACAACTGCAATAAAGAAGAGGAACAGATGTGGATAATTAACATAAGGTTTGTAAAAAAATAGTGACGTATATTTTTTTCGTTAGGACTGCGTTTTATTTAAATCTGTTTATATTTTTTACACCAGATTAATTTTCTAAAGGCAAGTTACATTTATTTCTCAAACAAAAAGTAAGTGAAAATAAATAAAAATTAGGAACAAGTCATAAATTACAGCGGTGCACTAGGCCTAAAATGGCTGGGCAGATCCATGATCTATGTATTAAAATACTAGAAAAGTGGCACTACGATATTTCATACTGTTTTCGAACAAACTGAATTTGTTCAATTGGGATTTTCTATTGCCAAATATCCATGTGCCAATACGCGAAATAAGGAATGCATATGTGTGAGTGGCATTTCGATATCTCGAACCGTTTACGAGAAAATTCTTTTTTTTAAAGCTAATAACTCATGCGTTAAGTAACGGATCTTGATTTTTCTTCTTTTGTTTGCCTCCATTCGATATTTGTGACAAACTGATCAAATTTCATCGTGTTATCTTAATTAATAACGATGGTAGGATGTGCACCCCTCACAACCCTTGGAGCTATATTCCTCATTAACAAACTTAGTTATGTTAGGACATCACATCCTAGAGGACCAGAGAGCGAACGAGGGACATCGACAAAAACAAAAGCGCTCCTCGCTAGTCCTCGTGAGCTAAAATATGTCATATTGTCTTAATTATACTTATTATTCATATTTTTTTCGTTTCTTATTCACTTCACGAGTAAAAAATGAACCTGTTGTAAACTAAATACGAGATAAATCTAGTAGTGTTTCGTTTATTTTTGACACACCAAATGTTTGATAAGGATAGAACTTGTTCCATTTACAAAGTAAAGTTGAATCTGTTCTTAGACATTTTAAACCCTTACTATTTGTGATGTATATACGGATAGTGAATAAAGTACCAATAAGAACGTTTGAAAGTTTTATCGTTCAAACTATCCAACACTATCTAAATTATAATGGTAATAAACCGTTGTGGTAATGTTCTGCAAATTCTGAATTGATATTATGGTTATACTGTGGTAATGCACATCGTTTATTCCGTTGATAAACTATAACCAATAAATGATTTATGACCTTAGGAATTTGATCCCTTATAATGTAGCAGGTAGAGAGAAAAATAGGTATTTTCAGGCTGGCCCAAATTGTTTAGGATATAAATTTCTACTTGTTTTGTTAATTGTACGATGGGAATTACCTAAAACCCATCTAGAATTTACAAGTTTTTACTTAGTGACAAAAGTTGAAGTAATGGAAATACATGTATGTACTATAAGAAACAGATCTACAAAGATGAGGTTGCCATAAGATCAATCACCATCGTAAAATTTTTATTTTCATCGGTTTAAGACATAACAATATCTCAACCTAAATTTAATATAAAATTCTCACCCCAATAGTTTGAAAATATCGAACATGAATTGAATGAGACTGATAATAAAAACAAATAATAAAAATGTTGCCCATATACGTGACTATTTAGTAGTAAATACCAGTAACCGAAGGTAAATACTGGGCTTAAATGTCAACCCATTGAAGGAATGTTAAAAGTGGCGAAAGATGTTATTTATTATAGCCGTGAGTCTTAAATCAAAAGTTGATGTCTTCTTTCCAATCAGATACAAACTTGTGAAAGAATTAGCCAATTTTATGCGTAAAATATACTATGTATATCACGTGGAGATATAATTTTAGAATGTACGCCTCCGCTTGAAAATACCACCATCCCATGTTAATATTTAAGATAATAACGTAAAACTAATAATAACATGGTGGTTGAGAGTTCATAAAATATTAGATACACTTATATTAAGGAGCTGCATCAATTCCATTTACATGTAGTGCTGACTGGATAGCGATGTACTTGTATTGATTTAGGAACTGTAAAAATTTCGATGTTATTTTTTTATCAAATGACCAATTTGGACTGTGCAAATGCTATAATATCAAATATTGTCAATACATGCAAAAAAACAACTGAAATTCAACGGTTTATGGATTATTAAAAAAACCACGATTGAGTTTGCGTTTTTATCCCTGGATGATTAGTTTTATGGCGTTAATAAAATGTTTGGCCAATAAATTATTTCCCTTTTTTAATAGAGTTATTTGTTAAATTTATTTGCATTATCAGGAAAAATTCTATATTGTCCCCATATCCGGTTAACAACTGAATGTTTTGATTAACTTATGTCCCAATGTTTTCGTGACGATGAATTTTTATTTGGATCTCTCCACCGACAGCTTCCGGTGACGTACCCAGTCAACAACAAATCTATATTAAGAACACATTTTTATTGTATAATTTTTTTATTTAAGGGAATTCAGGAAATACTGACGTACACTGTTATAAACGAATCAATTCTGGCGAATTTTCTTTCGTGCTTGACAGTGGTTCGCAGTGATAGAGGAAAATAAACATTAAGTTGTGGATTTCCTTTAATTAAACGGTCACCGGATAATTTACCTTATGCACCTACGCTACAAGTTTAGTGAGTTTGCACAATTTGGCTGAAAAGGCAAACCGTCACAAGCTAACAAATATTAAACATTTGAATTTATAGCTTTAAGTGAGCGTAAATATTTGCTGAACTTTGTATCGAACATGGCGATGTGTGAAAAGTAAGAATTCATCAATTATATTAGGTGTTTGAGCATTATCATAGTAAATAGTTGTCAAAAACAGGCTAAATACTAAATTGATTGCAATAAAACGATACCAATATCCATTATCGACAATTTGCAATTAGATTAAAATTTGTGGGACATTTTATTGATGGCAGTAATTTCGCTTTTCATCAGTACGTAACAAGTGCAGTTATGTGATGTCCAGTGAAGTTGTTTTTCAAAAAGCTATAAAGTATGAACCTGCATATAACTCTATGGTGCGATCTCCGATAAAACTTGCATTATAGTAATAATTTGTTAAAAAAAAAACAATTTAATTTTATTTATACTCTTGTAAGAGGATGTTATGCAATTACAAGTTTCAAACACAACCTTCCATTTCGACTCCAATGCTCGCTTAAACAGTCCCTATGAGCAAAGCTCGGGTGAGTGATGGTTACTGTTAATACTCCTCGATCTGTTTCCCTCCAACGTAAGACTTCGACTAATTACTTTCAGAATAAATTCCACTTTCAAACATATTTTTTATTTGTTGGTCGTTCCTGGTATTATTTTAATTAATAGTTAGAATAGAGATAATCGTGATATTTGTGATGTATATTATACAATGAAATTCCCATCTAAATTTTGAATTGTTCGACATGAAACGTACACATACATATATATCTCTATAAATCGAAATTATTCAGACAAATTAGATTGATTCGTTATATATTTTACAAAACATGTAATCTCCAGTTGGTGATTTGTAGAATTGGTTCCTTTTCCTTGAATAAATTGTATAAACCACGCCCACTTTCTTAAGGTTGAAATTAAGCATTTGTAACAACATATAGGCAATCATATTCCGTATGTCCTTTACTTTACTGTAGACTGAGCCACCCTAAACGATTAATGAGAGGGTCAGACTTGACATTTTACAATGCAATTACAAATTGGTTACTGACTGACAAGCACTAGGAAACCGACTATAACTATGCAACCAAGCAAAGGTCCGGCCATAACAGCAGGCGTTAAAATTTGACGACAGTTATACAATGGATTGGTTGCACTATTGTTTCCCATCTGGCAACCAGGTGATTTTTGGCTTTTGGTTAAATTGTGGAAAAATCCTAATAAATTCTTAACGAAGCCATTTTAACCCACAAATAAAGTTTTATAGTAGATAACAAATGTGAGTTATTTCAGGAAAGAATCAGAGAGTATGTGATAAAGGATCTCATATTATCGGGATAGACCGACCACCCTGAACGGCATTTATTGCAACAGAGAACCGAACAAAGTGGAAACCAACGACCGGTATCGTGGAGAGGAAATCGATGTCGTGATTGCGCGATTAAACGAATGTATTATTGTCCTCAAGATAGCCGTTATTAATTGTCAGAATGACCAAGGGCCATCGGGACTTTTGCTATTAAATTCTCAAAACGCCACGTTTATCCAGAAATATTCCACGAGTAAACTATTCCCAATACAACCTATAAATAATTGCACAAGTGAAATGCAGTGAAAATAATACAGCCATCGGCCCCACAGCGGTAATTCCAGCTATTTTCTTATTTTAGCCATTTCATTTTAATCACATCCAATCGATTACCGTATCAACTATTAATTTAATAAACATTCCCTATTATTTATTACCTTCATTGCTTCAATGAGGATAAAGAGACTACATCAAATTGGTTTCTGATGATGTATACATTCGATTATACTTATGTAAACACGCAACCTGAATTTTTCATAAACTTTTCAAACCATCGGTGTTTATCTCTAAAAAAGTGTACCTATCACATCCCACCACTAAAAATAAGTTTGCAGTCACAACATACAACGTATATATTCATATAAGGAGTACGAAGGAAATTAGACTCGCTCCATTTGTTTTCTCTTTATTTATTAAGATATGGAACTCAACCATATGGAGAGTAATATATTTACATCTTTTACATTTTTATCTATTCTTCTGGTTTCGTCACAATTTTCTGCGTCAATATAAAATTTTGAACACGACGATGCCATTAAAGCGCATTTTTAAATAAAAAGATTACAAATTTACAGATGATTCCCATCAATAAACATGTAAAATGGTTTTTCATTTTTTTTAATGGAACTCTAATAGCTTACAGATATTTAAAAACAACATTTCTTTGGACTACAACGACACCCATAACTTGACATTTGGCCTATAATTCTGTACAACTTTTAATAAACATCGGAGACATTATAGTCAGCCGTATAAATTTAATTAAAATGTATTATTCAAATTATTATTCCACAAATTGTGTTTCCAAAATACAGATAGAAATAAAACAGAGTTTAATAAATAAAACATTTATGTATTCCTCAGTTATATATAAAACCGATCATTAATGCGGCAGCATTATAATGAACAGTTACAATGTATACCGTTTATGAAAAATCCATAGTAATAGATTGTTACAACAAATTGTTACTGTATTCGTTTACTTCTATCTTGTATCTGTTTAATACATTTCAATTTGAGCCAAATATGGAGCTATGGGTATAATTTTAAATGCTATTTCTATGAATTATTTAACAAAAAAAAAAATATTTGGCATTATTCAAGTCTTCCTAAAAAGGTTGTGTAAAATTTATGTTAATATTCATCGTTGATAATCATCTTTTATGACTTATATGACACACTACATTAAAAAATAATTTTTAATTTTTTATTATCAGAAAATGTATAAATTATATATAAATATAAAATAAGATAGGCATGTGAAACTCGAAGTAGCTCACATGAGCTAATGAGCTTCGTTTCTATATCTTAATAAATGAAGAAAAAAGCGGGGGTAAGAATATTTGTGTTTACATCAAGTATATAATGTATATTATAATTTTTTTTATGTTTGAACCTAGATAGAGGGACTCTGTTTTCATAATAAATTAACAAACACTGAGGGTGTTCCATTAGTTTGACCATAACAATATGTGCTTGGGAAAATCTGATAGTGATAGTCCAAGCACGCTCTTACACCTTTCTGCACAAACCGCTTTAGAAACTAACACATAGTTGACTAGATTCTCTATCTTTGAAATATGTTAGTGTGGTTTACTGAAAACTTCCTAGGAATATTCATTGTTATAATTTTATACCTCTAAAACATATGGTTGTGATTAATAAATATAATAATGTGGTAAAAGGTGGTGGAGTAATTAACTCCTGTATTCATTTCTGCTTGACATGATTAATAAAGTAGAATAATTACCTTTTATTATCATGGATGAAGAAACTCAGCCTATATTTCGTTGGTCTGTGCAGTAAAATGCGAACCATAACCGTAACCGAAATATTAATTAAACGGAAGCAAGCGCCCTTTTATTAATTCGATGCAAATATAATACGAGAGTGATTTATAACTAGTTTATATTCTGAACAAGTGAACTGCTTACGTTTCAAAAATTTTGGCCCCATTTTGACTTTTCTCCAAAAAATTTCTACCTGTTATTATAACATAATTGTTCTATTGCCATGAAACGTTCGCATAATTCACAAAAATTATTTTTAGATTTCAATTAACTCGGCATTAGAAATAACTCGTACTAAATATAGAGACAGAGGCAGATAAACGACAGAAATGGTGGAGGAGCCGGGTACCATTTTTCAACATTAACAAAATTTAACTTTCGAGCAGAGCTCATAAATATTTTACCAATTTATGTTTCAAACATAAATGTCGGTGTCGTTAGTTTTAATTTGTTATAGTTTATTATTCAATTTTTTCAACATCTTATCCCGGAGAGAGTGAGAGAGAAGAGTTGCTCGAAACAACGAGCTGTCTTGGAAGTATATTGTTCAGAATAGTTCATTCCGTCGATAACTTTGTTTAAATGTTAATTCAATTCTAACGTTGCTGTTAGTCTTGCCAGGGTTTTTGATCTTCCTATCGTCGTTTATCTGTCACATGAATTAATAGTTAAATTGACAAAATTCTATTATTTACCTATTTAGTTAAGAAACGATTTGCATATGCAAATACGTAACTTACAAAATGTTCGATACGTATCCATTATATCACTACGTATCGTTATCGTTGCTTTGATATACATCGTATCGATATGCATCGTGTAGTTTTGAATATTGTACACGTGGAGGAGTTGGAAAAGGAATAAAATATTGCATCCGTTGGGAAAAAAGTACTGTAAATGTCAATAACTGGAGCTGAATGATCGTTGTCTATTGTGGATAGTTAATTCGTGCGAACACCTGAATGGGCGTGTATCACGAACAATTCATTTCAAGAATGAAGACTGGGGCAATAATTTAACGGGTAGATGTTTATATACTCTGAAAATAATATATAGAGTCTATGCATATTGCAGCAGACTCTGACCTAAAGGCGCTTACGGTAACCGAGGTTTTATGATTATTTAAAGTTGCCATCCATTTTTTATAAGAGTAGGTTCATTTGTCGGCCTCGGTTACGGTTTGGTGCAATTTATATAAACTGATTAGGGAATGGCCGATATCATGTTCGATTAGTAAGTTTGTTTTGATTAATTTTTGTTGTTAGGTAAACAGATGTTGCAAATGTCTTGGGTGTTATGAAGTTAAGGCAACTTGTATGCGTCTTGAACTAATTTAACCAAGAAATTAGTCGGTTGAATACCACTTGGAAAAGGGTGGGTTGTTTATTAGAATACGTTGACGTGTAGTTGTTGAATATTGTTGTATACATTCGTTGCACGTAGGATTCTGGTCGGTGTTCTACCGTTCATAATTTCTTGTAGCCTATCCTTAAAATCCACTTTCGAACTTTGGAAAGTTTTTGTCTTTTTATTTAGCACTTTGTCAGGAAGTTTCAAACTGGAAGCACGGAATCTCTTGTTAGACTCTTTGAAAGTATATAAGATAAACAAGTAAATAAAAACAATATAGTTTTTGTGCTGATGATAATTATTTCGTGCGTACTCCGTTCTTGTCGTATCATTTGATTCGCTTAACGAGTACAAATAGTGTAAAATCCTGGAAGTCGGAGTGTGTGGATTTTTAAACTCGGTGGATCTTTGATTTGTGTGGAACTGATTTAATTCACTTAATCTGGGTGCAGAATCTGCACCCAATATTAGCGCACTCGCATTATTTTGCACGCATTCTCATGTGAAATGACAATTCGAATTATATAGGCAAGTTTGCAACACGTAAAGCGGGGTCGTGACTTTTTGGTTGCCTAAATATTAAAATGCAAGGGGCAGATTAGAAATTTGCACTAGTGTTGAGGCAGTTGAATAATCCGCTAGTTTCTAGTCCGCTAGATGGCAGCACGTGGGCCTCAAGTCACTTAAAATTTTGAAAGCTAATAATTCAGGCACTAAGTAACCGATTTTGATTTTCTTTCTCCGTTTGCCTCCATTCGATATTTGTGACAAACTGACAAAATTTCATCGTGTTATCTTAATACAACCGACAACCCTTTGAGCTATATTACCCATTAACGAACTCAGATCTACGAATTTGACAAAGAATCCGTACACAAAATTTGAACTCGATAGGTCAAAGCGTTCTCACGCGATCGACGTGATGTCCTAGAGGAGCAGCGAGTTAGCGAGCGAGCGAGTCACATGGACAAGATCAATAGCGCTCCTCGCTAATGCTCGTGCGCTAAAAACAGTACTTGAGAATAAACCGCATCGGTGATTAAGTGTTAATACTTTGGGCCAGAATGCTTTATAATAGGGTAAGTGTTTGGAGCGTGCAGCAAAACTGTGAGTTGTTTGCAACATTAGCTCGTTATTCGACGTTGATTTCCCTATGGACTTTATTAGCTTACCATCATTAAAGACGCACCGAGCCATTCTTTGCCTCTCCAGATATGGAACCCTCGCTTAGACGCTATGATTACTTTTTTCGATTTTCAGATTCGAAAACTAACTTTTACGTAGCTGATAAAAGAACTGAAGTGAAAAATGCTTTACATTTTGTATTTACGGATAAGCTTTTTGAATGATTTACAACAGTTTTATCGGAATGGTAATATCCTATGCTCTTCTTTTAAATCCATGTTTTTGTTTGTAGCTTAATAGCTTGTCATAAACTTGATGCGGTACGAAAACTACACGTTGCACCATTTTAAAATATTAGACTTTTATGAGAACATCAATTGTAAGTTACTTTTATTCACAGTACTAAAACTATTCGTTGATTATTTTTACGCATCTCTATCTAGCTAATGAACGTTTCAACTTATTAAGCTCTATTAAAACTTGAAAATACTTTAAACAACCCGACGCCGTCTCCATTGAAAGTCGTTTTGTTTTTGTGCTGTAGTTTGCAAGCACGACACGAAATTGGGTTAAATAAAATTTAAACAATTTTAACATTACCAGCTTAATTTCAATTCTTTATTCTTTGTTATAAACGAGATTATTTCATAAAAATTCCTCTTTTTCAACGGATTTTTAGTTCCGGTTTTATACATTTTAGACACGAAGTTGGAAGAAATTCAAAAAATGAGGAAAAGTTATTTTCTTTAGTTCACAAGACTTATTGAGTTCAGAAAGTTTTATGAATCTAGTCTTATTCTGAACAGACTCCTACGACTATCACATTAATCTAAAATTTATATTAAATGCATCTAATTTGCCGGCATATTGGCATTTTGTCAAATTATGAATTAGATGCAGACGTTCAAATGATCATTACTTTTGTCTATCAATAATATACAAATAATTATAAATTGCGCAATTATTTCGTGTTTTAATTTACACTTAATCAATAAACAGGATGCCCCAACGTCTTTAAAATTGGTATTTCTTAATTAAAATTAACTCGTTCAAGAATGCTCGTAATAATATTCTAATACATAAATTAAGGAATGTGTCAATGTTTTTGAAATTATTTTTTAATTTGTTTAACCGAATTCTGTCTGAAAGCGATATCATATTAATGGTACAAAATTTCCCTAATAGTTTCTGAATAACAAGGACTGTAGTAAAAAGGCTGGAAGTCGGAGCGTGTGGATCTTTAAATTCGGTGGATCTTTCGTTTGTGCGGATCTTTGAAATTGATNNAGCGCACTCGTATTATTTTGCACGCATTCTCATGTGAAATGACAATTCGAATTATATAGGCAAGTTTGTAACCCGTAAAGCAGGGTCGTGACTATTTGGTATCCTATATGTTAAAATTCAAAGAGCATATTAGAAATCTGTACTAGTATTGGAGCAGTTAAATAATCAGCTAGTCCCTAGTCCGCTAGATGGCAACATGTGTGCCTCAAGTCACTTAAAATTTTGAAAGCTAATAACTCAGGCGCTAAGTAACCAATTTTCTTTCCTTTGTTTGCCTCCATTCGATGTTTGTGACAAACTGACAAAATTTCATCGTGTTATCTTAATTAATAATGAAGGGGGCTGTTCGTCCCCCACAACCCTTTGAGCTATATTCCCCATTAACGAACTTAGATCTACGAATTTGAGAAAAAATCCATACACAAAATTTGAACTCGATAGGTCAAAGCGTTCTCACGCTATCGACGTGATGTCCTAGAGGACCAGCAAGCGAGCGAGCGAGTGACATGGATAAGATCAATAGCGCTCCTCGCTAAAGCTCGTGTGCTAAAAATTGGACGAAAAGATATTTATAAATAGTATCTGCCTACTTTTAATTTTATCATTTTCTTCTTGTGACTGATTTTTTTGTTAAAAAAAAAAAAAAAAATACGCTGAACCTAACTATATTATTTTTGCATATTATATACACATATAATTCAATATTATTCTTATGATTATACTGATAGAATTGTTTGTGTTCGTTTTCATGTACCTACCTACATAATCCTCGCTGTTGTCCCTGTGTGTATGTTTGGAACACAATCAACAGTCGAATTTAATAATTCAGTTGATATTTTAGTTACGCAATTCATCGACCGCATTTTTGTAAATTAAAGTAATTAATTCAGTTCAAATACTGTTCAATTAAATTAAACAACGGAAATTAGTTTCAGTGAAAAGATATTTTAAAATGATACTGGGAATGTCGAATCAGCAAACAATTCCGTATGCGTAAAAGTTTCTTTTGCTGACAAAATTTATGACATAACGGCAAGAAAAGCAATTTAAAAAATTCTTCTGGCATATTTATGCTACAATTATAGCAAGTGCTAGTTATGGTTATTTAGGACACTAATTAACCCTTCAGTGGTCGCATGGGGTACAGGTGTATCCCACTGTCAGTGTTTCTGTTCCCATTTACGTGCTAATCTTGCAAATTGGCTTAAGGTCTTAGCATGCCTCCAAACCAGTCTACACCAAAACAGAGACAGTGACTTTATCAACGTCATTTTCCTTTTGTTTTCATTATTAATTACTTCATAATATTTTTCCAGCGCATGGGCCACATTTATTATGAAGTTTGCCGTTTACTAAAGATGTCGGAAAGCTGTTTGTGGTTGAAGAATCAAAGCAAATTCTAATACTACAAAGCACCTGCTTTGTATAGGGGTTCGCTCTAGCAGCTTGCTTTTGTTAATTTCAATTCTATCTGTAACAATATTTGTTTAAATTAGTTTTGTACCGAACACATTAGAAAATAGAATTATGGATAAAAATAAACAAGCAAACTTTTTTAATCTCCGGTCTTTTCATATAAATATAGTCGTACTGATACGTTCTCTCTATTCAAAATATCCAAAAAAATAATTGCTATTTGGAATGAGGATTAAATATTTGAATCATTTATTGTCATCAACTTGGTTGAATTAAATAAATTGTAGTAATATAATATAATTTAGCATCAACGAAGCAAATAGTGAAAGTCATGACCATTTGTTTCAATTTTCAATGTGTTTTGTACAGACTTAGGAATGATAAAATAAAATATTTTTAACGATACTGTAATTAGCCTCTAATTGTTGACTAATCGAGAAATTATTAATTATTAAAAATTGTTAATAAAATCTGTGTCACAGCTACAGCGACATTATTAAGTTGATTAAATTTGAATTTTATTAGGTTTAAAACAGTTGTAATGAAACCATACACTTAACATTTTAATTATAAAGGAATTATACTTTTTACGTAAAAAAATAGAAGTAGCCCTGAGAATAATGTCAGTGGTCAAGCAGGTCAAGCGTTTCTTGCTTAAATGTCAACGCTCAACAATGTTGGCAAATTAAATTTTATGACTGAAAATTAATCAATTCGTTTGCTTGCATACAGAGTGTCCCGTATTAACATAACAAACCTTTTACTATGACGCCTACCACGGTATATTTTTTAAAAGATTTACATTTAACAGATTAAAAAATAGAAAGAAAATTGAATTTTGGTGAAAATTAACCATTTTTTTTGTTACATATAGTGTCCATAATCAGTATAACGTATTCAAATAAGTTACATGGAGGAAATTAATTAACTGTTTTTCTACCACATCATCAAAATTTGACTTTTATGTAGTCCAAATTGAACTGATGTCAATTTCGCAGATGTCACATAAATCGTTGATAAGGCTAAAATCGATTAATAGACATTAATAGACATTTTCAGATGTGGAGCTTAACTTTTAAATTTTGATAGACGAGATGGGTAAATTTTTAAATTTTTAGAAAACATTCTAAAAAACATTTTTATTACGTGTTATTTTAAAGATATTAAGTGGACATTTTATTGTCATGACTAACAAGAGAGGCATAAAGAATCCTGATGTTTTTGTATTTGGTAATGGCGTTGTTGTTACAATTGTTAGCAAAAGATTTTAAAAATACTGTTTTATATTTAAAAAATCTAAGTATATTTTTACTCGTTAACAGATAATATTACATCATTAAAACAAGTGTAAATTGTTGCTGTATCATTAGCTTGAACACCATCTCTTAATTCTTTTACTACTTATTGAAATAACAGCAGTATTACCTTTTATTATCCCCTTCCTCAAATTATTTTTAAAATGTTTTGAATTAAATGCGGAGTATTTAACTTGAGATAAGATTTATTGTGTACGATTTGGCACTTTTTGATCGCTGTATGAACCCTAAAACGATCCATAAATAATATTTCCAATTTGCAGTTTGAAACGCAAAGCTCTAATTTCTTATACACAATTTTTCACCGTTCTAGTATTCGGCCACGAAAAATTGCCGTGAGTCAGTGATAGATAGTGAGTATGAAAAGTGTGTAACTGGGCACGTTGCCAGTGGGAAAATTCTTTGAAATTCATGGAGAGTTGAGGGGTTAGTTGGGTGTTTATACTGTAACAAAAATGTTTTGCATTTTTCGATTAGTACATAATTTTTACCTATTTTAGGGTTGGACAACCCTTGCCACGTAAAGATTGTGATTAATCGCTGGCATTTTTCCAATTATATTTTGAAAAGTTAAAAACAGTCAATAAGTATAGATATTTTTTTAAGCTTTTATATTTTTATAGTGTTTACTGTTTATTCATTTTATTTCTGCACTGCGAAGTTTTTATCTAATTTAAAAATTTTAAATTCCAGCATGAGTTTTAGTTGCAAAGTTTTCAGGGCGGCAACTACTTGAAATGTCGGAATCAGTCATAGTTTTACAACAAATTTTGAGATCGAATTTAGGACTGCGTTCGAGGTTGCAGAAGTTAAATTGCAGTGAATAGTTGAAAACATTTTTAATGATTCTTTGGGACTGGTAATAGAGGTCTTTGTTATGGTTATCTGCATGTAGGAATAAAATCAAAATTCAATTATCGCTGTTCGTGGCAGACTTAAACTTGGTTGATTGTTTCAATTTTGAATTGTCACCAAGTCTAGTGGAGAAGTTGGGTAGATTGTCTACAATGGAATGTTAATAATGACATTCGGAAGTGGTTTAATTGCTGCAAAGGTGTTCAGCTGTTAAGAACACAGGCCGACATTAAATTACAGCCGAATTGAATACCTCAATACAAAAGTTACGATTGGCTAGGAATTCAAGACGAATTATGACCAACGATGCAAACTTGCCTGATTGTTAAATCCTTGGAAGATGAAGAGCTGTAATTTCGCAACTTCTCCAATATTTATTTAATGAAGCTGATATTCGAGAAAATTCAATTTAATACGGGACCGCACAAAGTAATTATATATGTCTACAGTAAACATATCAAATAACACGTCTCTTAATACGTTGCGGTTATTATCGAGGTTAACCCCGCAGGGTTCTTGGCCGAAGAGTGAACTTCTAGTCACATATGACTGAAAGTTCACCGCCTGATTTTCTGATCGCTCCTCCGTACTGCTTGTTTAAGATAGCGGACTCCTCCGGAGAAGATCCTATCTAAATGCCGACCGTCTCCAGGGTATCGTAAGCGGATTGGCAGCCATTGGTCGACGTTACTCCTATTTACCCCACGGTCAGCTCAGTCAACCCCCGGTCAGGTTGGCCTACATTAAGGACCGTTCTTTTATTGCCTTAGTGGCCATTACATCCAGAGATATGTATTTTTATACGATGTCTTAAAGCAGCCACCCGTTTAACAAATCCCATACACTCCTCTTACGGTCGCAGCCCACCACCTCCCTATCGCTCCGCTGAATCCACTCATTTCCACCTAGTATCCACGGAAAACCCCGAAGATCGTGACAGTTAGAACTTCACATTTATCTCCACAAATCGCTAAAATAAATTACGCACATGCGAAAAAACAATAACTTTATTCGGCCAACGCAACATCCATTTATTTATTTCATCTAATTAACCCCCTGCCAGACACCTCTTCCTTCAAGAAATTACAGCAACTTTGTTAATTTTGCTTTATTTTATTTATAAATAAATAATATGTCATTATTAACAAAAATAGATAATTTTTTAATTTTAGAGTGGTACAAAAAATGATAATAATTAAAATTAAAATATGTAAGATACTTAATTGATTAACATGATTTAACATCTCAACAGGGTTTCAAGAACAACTCGAAAAAAGTCTCAAAAGATACATTTTTAAAAACTTTGTTTTAACGGTGTTATATATCTTCTGTTATTAATTCTGACAGAGATTTTTATTACTTTTTTTATCAATGTAAGACAATCAGATGTTTGCTTAATTACCGGGTGTCTCACCGAAAAGCCCCCCCCCTTTAACTTCTTTATTTATTAATCAGTTTTGATAAAATTTTGTATAGTGTATCAGTGACTTCAAATTCTTATTCAGTGATTAATAAGTATTT
>QDEB01103006.1:0-17248 GCA_004193795.1 Asbolus verrucosus | reverse complement strand
AAAAAAATACTTATTAATCACCCAATAAGAGTTTAAAGTCTTTAATATCACTATATAAAATTTTATCAAAATTGATTAATAAATAAAGAAGTCAAAGGAGGGGGCCCTTTTCGGTGGGACACCCGGTATTTATTGAGTGGCCATACTTGTCAAGGCCTTTGAAAAATCAATATAAATAAGATCAATTTGACTACCATTATCTGAAGTTAAATTATCTAAATGTTATTACAATATGCAAGAACCGCATAAATATGCAAAAATATGCATAAATTAATTAATGTCAATCGTTTTTAAATGGAAAAATATGAAAAATACGCAACATATATTTTGCATTGAATTCCTGTGACTGAACGTTCGTAAATTTTCAAAAAAATGTCAAATTTTAGATATTTCGTGGACGGAACGTGCGAAATTTTGAATATTGAGATGGCGATTATTACAAACGACTTCGGCTGCGGTGGAAGACAGCTTCGGCCCTGGGGGAGGTGCGAGCATGAAATTTACGGAAACGTCGGCTTAATTACGATTGTGAATTCTATATTTCATCTTATTTAATTGCCGGACAAAGTCTATATTTGACAGTTGATTATGTTGTGAATATGGTGAGAATAATTTTTGTAGGATTGATTACGCTGGCTGAAAGCCGAAGCGAAGAAAATGTTAATTAAAATAATTTATGATGTATAATCTTGCAGTGGATATAAACAAAGTGTTGGGAGTTATGTTTCCCATTCGTTTGCGGGCCACGATAGAGGCCCAGCATCAGCATCATCGGCAGGCGGCTTCTATGAACCGACCTGCTGGTTCCCACGGCGATGATTTCGTCACATGGGACGTGACCCCGCGGTTGCCGAGCGCTGGAAACGGCGTGCACCTCGCGCAGCTTCAAGTCTGCGGACGCCACGAGCCGCCACTGCATCTTAACAAACTTCTTCCTTATTACGGCATTCTTAAACACACGTGATCGCATCGCCAGCTGAACAAACGCTATTCCACTAATCAAAGTTATCTTCGCACATCGCCGCGGGAACGTTCTGTTTTTGAGTTTCCGCACTCAAATATGCGATCCGCTCTCTGAAAACGCCGTCATTGCCGAATTATCTTTATTTGGCGGCTGATAAGGTTTCTATTTTATTGCGACGAATGCTTCTCCGGCACCACGCGGGGGAAAGTTTGTCAAAATTTTTGACGTGTGGCGAAATTTTGGAAAAACGCGCTTCATGACCGCCGCTCTGCCGACTACATGTCGTCACTAGATGGGCTCCATAATCAGTTATTGTGTGGTTTGTCACTGGAATACGTCGGGGAGGCTTTAAAAGTCCATTAATTTCGGACCGACACTTACGTCGCAATCGCTCAACCAGTAGAAAGTTGCTCGACTTTTTCCGGAGCTTTTTTCCTAAATCGAATTAATAAACAATTGCTTCATCATTGACGCTAATTCATTCTACCGTAAAATAATTATTTTAATCTATTGCAACGCACTAAATTCCTCACATAAATGTGTATAAACAGGTTTTAGAAATTTTAACGCTTTTGTCAATTCAAATTGGAACAAAATTGGCTTCACTTGCAAAAACGATACTCGATTTTCACTTTTTGTCGCTAAAAGTGAAGGGAAATGCGAGATATTATGTGTTTAGAAAAATCGATGCGTCTATTTGGTTCTTGATTGCATATGACATATGACTCAGTTGTAACCATTTGAACTTTCTAAATGATAAAAATTTAAGAAAGTAAACGCCATAATCGTCTACTTTATGTACACTTTATGGTTCGCAATCATTAATTAGTTTTCCATTTCCAATGAATATCCTAGCTTTAAAAACGATATTTTTGATATTTTTGCAAAAAACTGTCGTAGATTTTTTATTAAAACGACAAAATTATTCCGAACAGTCACTCAAATAGTACAGAGACAGTATTAGATGTATTCTCAAATTATTTGTTATTGGAATAATGATCACAATTATTGCATATCGTCATGGTTAAACCTAATATTTTTAATGTTTTGTAAAAACACGTTACAGTTATCAAAGTATTTTAAATATGAGGCTTGCAGCACAATAATAAACATGTTTTTATAAATAACAGTTATGATTAAATAAATAAATAAATAAAAAGTATCTTTTTTAGGAGAAACCACAAGTTCAATTTGACTGAATTTCAGTTTTTTATCAATTATTAATAATAAAAGTTATATTCAGTGCACACGCAGGGACTTCAAAATAATCTGCTGCGAATAAACGAATTCTTAATTTTTGGAAATTTTTATTTTTATATTTTAATATACAAAGTGATATTTTCTTCAAAATCTTCAAAAAGGGACATCGATTCTTCATTCTTGCACATCCACCCTTAATAATTTCATTACCTGGATAACATTTGCTCGTAATGACTGAATTATTGAACAGCTGTATAAGCACCCATAGTGGTTCTATTTGAATTTTTGAAAAGCCGCTTCTTCAAGGAGCACATTACTGTCCATAACTTGGCATTTGTTCTAAAATTAAAAACTATAAAATTTAAATTTGTGAACTGTTGACAAATTCGAAAATGGAAATGGACTATGTAAACTTAATTTATGGTTATGGGTATTTATGTAAAACGTAAAAATCAAATATAATACTCAAATAGTACAGAAAGAGGATTAGGACATTCTCAAATTATTTGTTGAAATAATGATTGCAATTATTGTATATGTTCGTGGTTAAACCTAATATTTTTAATATTTTGTAAAACATGTTACAGTTATCAAAGTATTTTAAATATGAGGCTTGCAGCACAATAATAAACATGTTTTTACAAATAACAGTAATAATTAAATAAATAAATAAATAAAAAGTATCTTTTTTAGAAGAAACCACAAATTCAATTTGACTGAATTTTAGTTTTTAATCAATTATTAATAATAAAAGTTATATTCAGTGCACACGCAGGGACTTCAAAATAATGTGCTCCGAATAAATGAATTCTTAATTTTTGGAAATTTTTATTTTTATATTTTAATACACAGAGTGATATTTTCTTCAAAATATATATATATAGGCACATCAATTCTTCATTCTTGCACATCCACCCTTAATAATTTCATTACGTGGATAACCGTTTCGTTCCTATGTCACTCTAACATTCTTTATTTGGTCTAAAATTAAAAACTATAAAATTTAAATTTGTGAACTGTTGACAAATTCGAAAATGGAAATGAGCTATATAAATTTAATTTTGGACGAAATGCCATGGGTTATTTTATGGTTATGGGTGTCTATGTAAAACGTAAAAGTCAAAAATTTTTCAAAGTCAAAACGTCGATAGACCAAAATATCGAAATATTAGCCAACTAAACACGAAACAACAGAAGGTTTTGGTTTGTCATCATTTTGATTTATTAACTAACTAGATGGAATTAAATTTCAGATTTGATGTGGCACATTAACTTGTAGGAAATTATATTTATGTTCTGAATATCGGCGAGAAAGTTTCAGGAATTGAAAAATCAAAGTAAATTATGGTTACGAGTCCAGGCTGGTCCATAGGTGGTCCAGCGATGACATCGGTAAAGGCTACACTGTTCGTACTTGAATTTTTAATTGTCTGATGTTTTATCTGATCGACTAATGGCCAGTTTGGTGCCTGGCGCAGAATGGCGTCGATAAGATTTGAATTAAAATTCTAGCAATTAATTTCCTTTATCGAAAATTTTTAGCATTCATCAAAATTGGTATTGTGCGTGTTTAATAGATTCATTATTTAAATTTTCATCGGCTTAATGCTGAGTTAGGCATACGTCAGCTTTAGCGAGGCTTAGAATGTTAGTAATTTTAAAAATAATTACATGCTCATGTCTAACACTCACGAATCTTTAATATACGTATAAGTATATAGCCCGTGGCGTTTTTGAGTTATACGAAAAATATGAAGTGCATTGGCTCGTTAAGTGTAGATTTGTTGGTATTGACAATGATAATTAATATAATAATTTCCTGCATTACCTCCGAGTAATTTATTACTTAAACTGATTCCCTCCAATTAATTTCGAGCATAATTCGCGTTTATTTCGAGCCGGCTGGGAGCAGGGGCCCAATTTCGGGCCTTTTCGACTCAGATGCGAGTTCGATAATTAATAATTGGTTAGCTTTTTGTTTTATTTCGAAGTAGTTATTGAAAATGATCGATAACCGGAGATTTTAGTGGAGTATAATTAACGATATTAACATTTATTAACGTTCCATTGCTTTAACCGACCATAGAGTTTGAAAGAAGCTAATGAATCATTCTTAATATACGTAGAGGCAACACGAGATTATTTATGACCCGTTGGCATTCGAGCGACTATCACAGTACGACGGACCTGGAGGCTGTTTGCTAACCTCAATCTCACCAACGCCGCTAAATCCTGATAGCTTAAACACCCTCCCGATGCCTGGAAGTGCCATGAATTAAGGACTCCTTCCTACAGTAAACATAAACATACTTGAAAGAAATTTATCCGATTTTCCGGTCCTGTTGACGCTTCTCTCGCTCCTCACGTAATTAAAAGGGTAATAAATTGGCCCCACGTCGCGTCAATCCACAGCCCAAGGAACTTTTTCTTAAACTCCGCCACCAGGCCCAAAATGCAATTTCCACCGAAAAAACAAACATTGACAAATACCCGTTTCATGTTAGCACTCTTGTCAAATATCAAAAAATTGTGGGAAAAACATTGAATATTTTAGGATTTATTGATTTTTGTGAAGGCCAAATACAAAAACATGTTTTCCAGGAGCAACTGCGATAACGCACTTCATTCCATCAAATAATATTTTCACACGAAATAAAAATCTAATTTTTGTGTCGGTTCACATTTACATAACAGGGGCTATGATATAAAAGAAAAATAAGGTCACAGTGGCAATACTTAAAAATTCTTTTCACTGGTTTTTCAACGGTACCTCAGAAATATCAGGCCACATATCACCACTGGAAATCAAATAATTCTTAATTATTGGATTATCGCTCGACTTCCTTCTCCTTTAAAATACCCTCTGTGAAGAGGCTTCCCTCATTAAACAGTTCTAGAAATTTTTGGATTTTTTTTGATTTTTTCATATTAATTTAAAATAATTTCCTCTTAATGTTTCAAGAACAAAATCGAATGTAAACAAAACGTTTATTGAGACTTAATTCAATGTTGCAAAAAAATATATTTATTAACCAATTTCAATGAAATTTGAACAATTAATTAGATATTTTTTAATGTTTTTGATTTAATTGATTAGTTTGATTAAATTTTCGAAATTAATCGAAAATTTTTCAAAAATCTCCCTTATTGACAAAAAAAATAACGGTAAATTTCTGAATTTTCATTTCTTAGAGATAAATCTAACATTTCAGAAATTAGCAGAAGCATTAATACAATTAGAACCAAATTTGAAATGAAGAAACATGGTCGAGCAAAAACAAATTTGGGGAATATATTTCTAATTTCCTTAAGAGAAAAAAATTCATTAACAATGGGGGTTGGGAGTAAATAATATAACTTGGTTCGGTGGGACGGCAGTTTAATTTGGAAAAATGTTGGTAATGAGGATGGTCAAAAGTGGTATCTGAAGAAAAAACAAAAAAGTCGAAATTAATTTCACACATAATTGAGCATATTTTCGTAATAAAATAAGAAAAAACTTAATCGAAAATACTGGCGATGTAGTCGGGAGTAATTTTCTTAATTCAGTCGTGAATTGCAGCGAGTAGTTTAGGGTTAACGCACTGCTGCGTGGAGTCCAATTTAAATATGTCGAGAGGCCTCGTGCCGAATGACATTGCAGTCAGGATTAAAGAACTGGACCGCGCCATCCTTTACAAGCCTCCGCTGGGAAAAAAAAAAAACGAGAAAATTCGGAGTATTTTGCCTTTAAACTAATAAATTTATTGTTTCGGCAGTCATTTTATTCCGTTCAGAAGCCAAACATTGGAAATAAATTTTACACTTGTGTCTTAAGGCCGCTTTAAAATAAACCCGTTTTATCTCCCGACTGACTGTCCTGCCGGTGAGACGCACAATGTAACATAAAAAGCGCCGTTTCAGCTGAGTCAATGTCTAAGTAATCGAAAACTTCGATTTTGGATCAAGGTAAATACAAAAAATAGTGGAGGCGCAATATTCATGAACACAAAAATTACAATCGAGAAACACCTCACGGTAATAAAGCACTTCATTTCATGGATGTTTAGGGATAAAAGCCACACAAAAACCATCACTGTTTCATTCTATACTTAGAATTCAATTACACACTATTAAATATTTGATTTTATTCCGGCCGTAATACAACGAAAAAAAAAAACACAAATTACATTTTTCATTGCAGATGAGCTAATTAAAACGCCTTTGGCACTCGCCTGAATCGCGAATTTTACCCACTCTTGGCTCCGACCATTGCGAAATTCATGCTTGACGCCAAGTGCAGCCAGCAGAACTCTTAAATAAAAATAACAAGTAGCGCCATGCAAAATTGCTGCTAATTCCTCTAATTCCATTTGTCAAGCTCCAATTCATTATGCTTCTACAATTAAAACCGCAATTTTTCCATTCAGTTAAATGCACCACCACCAAAACGCATTTTTGGCGAATTTTTCAAAATTCGCACAAAATTTACTACAATATTACAGAATAATATTAAAATTTTTTCAACTTTAAGAATGAAAATTTCTCGAATCTTCGGTTTCACGATTGCTTTCTGAGATAACTGTACGGACCCTTATTACTGGAACACCTATATGTGTATAATTTATTGATGTTAATTGGGGTGTGATTGAAGCTGAAATTGAAACGCATGGGATGCGGGTGTGGCTCTGCTAATAAGGGTTTGTTCAGCGAGAAATTGAAATTGGATTGGTGTGATGAAGGAAGGAAATAAGTGAAGTCGATGGTTTGTACCAGGTATAAGCGGTTTGGTGGCCGTTAGGCGCGAAAGTGGCCATATATTAAGAACGAGGACAGGAGGGTGCCAATCCTGGCCGTTTTTAACGTCTTCAGTGTCGCCTCGTGGCCGCTAAGAGATTGCTGAGTGCAAACTCTTGTTAACTTCCCGAGTTATTTCTCGAGCTTATAATCCGTGGTGCAGGGGGAGCCGAGGGTCACGGCCGAAAGCAAGACCTCTGTTGGTGTTCCGCGCCTGCTTCTTCTTTCCCAACGGGTTAACCCGCTAATCTGGAATCTAAGACGACACGTCTTGTTTGCACCTAGGATCTTATTATGTCGCCCAAAGCGGCACTAACTGCTTAACGGAGGCATTAGGAGTTGCACAAAGTAGAGATGGTAAACAGTCGGATGGAGATGCTGTAATTCGAGTCGTAAAAACTTACGTTAACAACACTTGCGGCCATCATTTGGTAATGACGCTTCGGCCGGCCGCACTTTGGTCTTAAAAAGTTATTAGCTGCGGATCCCGACGCCCCCACGGCGGGGTTATTCGATTAGACTCCCTCAGGTACGTGGCAGGTTGTACTGGAGGCTAGCCGTCCGTATCCCCAGCTCTCCACGGCTGCAGCACCCCGCTCGACTCCTTCGAGATGCACGCTACGACCACCCAGGGATTCGACCCGACACGATTCCCGATTTATTGCACCATCTCTGCTATTTATGAATACTCGTGAAATTGCAATGATACATATGATCGCGTACAGTCTTCTGACTGTCAAGTATAATCTTCTGCAACCTCTCTATTGTTCCCACCAATTCGATAACCCTTGACGAAGACGAAACAATGAGGGTTCCGTCCCATCCGTCCCATTCGCACAAATTGATTTCGGCCAAATCTCGGAGCGACCCGGACCATATATTGTTTATAGCCCCAAATTATACGTTCTGCCTTTGTAATTGGTTGACAGCGAACGGACGACGGTAAGTGACGGCCCAAGGCTGATTACACACCAGCAGATCTCGCATCGGAAGGATGAAAGATGGAGGAACGGTGGCAACTGGTTGACGGTAATCCGGAGGGGCATCGGCGATCGGTGGCCCACTTCCCGCAACATAGGGGCCCAAGGGCCGACACCCGGTGGCCGAGCAGCCGCCCGGCAATATGTTAGCCTCCATAAATCATTGTTAGAATGACTAACAGCCTCCGAAGACGCGTCTCGCAAAACCCCTAGCTCCCGCCCTTCTTTCCAGAAATATGATGTAATTTATATGGAAATGCATCGAAATCTTTGTCATTTGGAGATATGAATGAAAAATTCAGTGTCCTTCTGCGGCCGAATTCGGGCGGTTGAAGCATGTGTCGGCGCAGATAGCGGCCGCCTACTGATTTGTCAACTTATCTGTCCTCGTTGTTGATTTTGCGTACGAAATGCCATGATTTATGCGGCAGACCTCTCCTTTATGAAACATGCCCTGCAATAAATGCGTTCCTGAAAAGCAGTTTGTCACTCCTCGTGCGAACTGGAATTCGTCCATCACTTCAGATGCAATGCAAGAAAGAATTCTACAAGCGCGCTCTAATTGCGCCACCCCATCCTCATTCATTCGCATTCTTCGCGCACCTCGAAAAATGTGAACCTAATAAGATATGCATGTTGGCAGAACGACCAAGGCAGACCAAAATCCTCACCGAGACTTACGCACCGAGTCATTATCATATCGACACCTCTCCATACATATTAATAACGACACATCAACTTTTCCTTCGCACTCTACTTTCAAATATTCACGAAACAAAACCGCCCCGAGACTCCGCATAATCACCTACATAATAAATTCGTAACTCGCATTAAACCTAATCACGACTCCTAATGAGGATGTCCTTATTACAACTCTTGGAATTTCATATTTTTTTAAATGGAACAACATATTAACCTCACGAATTCAACAAAACAGCTCCTAAGAACCGTCGACTTAACCAACATTGCTCGCCACACCAGCGACACCTACCAAATGCATGTATTTCTCATTTTTATGACTGCAACAATACCTTTCACTGCACATAATTATGTCTTTTTTATTCCAACTTTGCCCTTAGCAAGTACAACAAATCAGTCAATTACAATTATTTTCAAATAATTATTATTTTATATGCACCATCTCGATTATTATATAAGTATTGTTGCAACAATCACAACAACCCAAAATTTTGACAAAGGATAACAACTGTTACCTGAAAATTTTTAAAAAACGACGTCATACCTGTATTAATTGAATAAATCATCAAAGCTTTGAAAATTTCAGTCGATTCAGGAGTTACAAAATCGCTCTGTAGAAATGTTCATTAATGGTTTTTATGAATTTGGTTTTATGTCAAATTTCAATCCAATTCTTGTAGTTTTTATAAAAGAGAATGTAACGTAAACTTGGCGCCAGATCCAAACAAGACAGATCGTTGTTGCATCAATTTCTTTATGGAAATATTCATAAATGGTTTTTTAGTTTAGTTTCCTTCTAAAAGTCTAATGAATTATATCGTTGACTTGGCGCAAGAGCCAAAAAAAAAAAAAAATGTGTGGCCATCGGACATGGAACGCTTTTGAAGTAAATGGTTATTATGTTTTTAACAACCAGAACAAAAGTTCTTGTCGGTATTGGAATTTTAATAAAATGCGATACATTTTTGATAAAATTTAATGTTTTATTGCTTTACGTTCAGGTAGTGGAGGACAAGTCGTTCTGTTCTCTTTGGGGACAATTCCGTTTCCACGTCTCTCGTAGCCAAATGGTTAATCTTAATGAATTCTTCAGTAAGTGGGTTTGCATGATTTAGCGATGATCTCTGGGTCTGATGCAACCGCATCTTGGAGCAAATGTAAATACCAGTCGCCAATGTTGACAGAACCGAATCGATAGATGGAAGGAAAAAACGAAGGGCGTCGGACTGCTAATTTAGTAAACCAAATCTCAATAAAGCGGAGAGGGGAACATCTCCATATCATTTTCTATTACGTACCTTGTGAAGACATCGCCGGCTTAGCTTATACATATTGCAATTTGCATGTTAACTAGATACCATCTTCAAATATCGACAGGAACAAGGGTATGCAAAGACGGGAAGCCGTTACATTGTCGCGATATCTTGTCAAGACTCGATGATCTGGTCCCAACAAGTTAATCATATACATAACCACTTGAAACGACCGTCGGATTATGCATACATTTAAAAAACATAAAAGAAAAAGTACGCACCTTGCCATTAATTCCTTTCATTGTTGACTTGATTACGTCGCTGACACGATATCTTAAATTGATGCATATGAAAACATTTAGTCGGGGCTAATTTGCATTTAACGCCCCTTTCGACTGTCACTCACCATCAGTTAACACCGCGTTCAACCCCCTGGTTTGTCATACTTCATACTTACTGACTATGTTCTCATTAAATTGGGCAATGAAGCCCGCACAATTGGCAATATGTTCCCAATTACTCATCTCCAGCCGCCCCTCTGCCGTGCGTGAAGCCTGTTGACTTTAATAATCTCAAAAGTACTTGAAGCAAGTACCTCTGACAAAAGCAGCAGCGCTTTTTGGCGAGATGTAATTTTGGATTTGTTTTGACTTTCTTAAAGTACTGAAAGTACTGCAGTTGTAGAATTATCGGTATTTACCAGCAACTCAACAATAACTCGAGCGGCGCCCTCAAACGGCCGCAGGCGAAACCACGTGCTTTCAACAACCGGGTCTAGGTGGCGCCTGTTGCAAATTCAAAGCTTTTGTCTCCGCAAAGCTTCGCCGCTCTCCTGCAGCCGCCATCCAATAATTATTATAATTTCAATCTTGGCAAAAAAGAAGTCTTGTAAAACCGGCTGAATTTATCAACATAAAAATTGGATTTACGAAGATGTGTGAAACGTGTCGACCAATTTTTTTAAATCGGGAAATGAAATTGTAATTTTATAAAATTTGAAATCAAATGAGTATGAGATATGAATGTTTAATTTGGGGAAGGGGTGAGGAGATGCGGTTTTAAAATGAAGTGTCGATGTGTTTGGGGGTGTTGTTTTATTTTTAGGATGTGCTGTATGATTCAGCATTCGCGGAGTGTTCGCAGGTAAATAGGCCGCCATAAGAACCGATCCTCAAGTTTTATGACATACGTTTGCAATCCCTCAAGAGGATAACATACACACACTGCTTATTTCGACAATTCGAGATCAAAGCAGATCTGCTGTGATTTAGTTTTATTATGCTGCATTTACATATTATAGGATTTACATAGCGAGGAGCTGGCAAATTTTTCATCATCAATTGCACCTCGCCGTGAGAGGATCAGTTTTATTAGTTTAGCTGTTTTTGGCACTTGAGGGCAATTTCCGGTTAAAGAAGATTTCTCCTGTGGCCACTATGAATGCATATTTAAAACGAAACTGCTGTTTTAAACCGTCAGTAATTTGAAATTACCGCGAAAAATCATGCATTTGAGGCGTATAAAGCAACCCTTTTGTACTTCTTATATCCGAGTGTTATTGTGTGTGAAATTGAAACGTAAATTTAACCCTTAAAAGACAAACAAATGCACTCATTTAGAGTTAATTTTGCATCTTGGATGCGACGGAGTCGAAGGACGACCGAGACACTAAAAGGGGAATCCTCACTCCTTTATGACACTTCGCCGTACTCATTCTAATCGCTTTTTCAACCCGGATTATTTTAGCTGCTAACTCCGGAGTCTGCTTTCAAAACCGAACGTCTATTGCGAAGGACTTGTCAAACTGCTCTATCTCATTTTTTGATTTGCGTCATTTCCAAGGTACTCGCCTCGTGTAATGGAGCAGGCGATTTAATGTTCCCTTGAGTCGTTTTCTTTGATAATTTAAAAGCTATATTTTCTTAAATAAATTTTTACAGTACATATTTCCTGTCACATGCTCGTTACATTTTATTGTTACAGATTGACTATTTCTGTATGCAAATACAGCTCCCTCCCTATTAAATTCTCCATTTAACCAGAATCAGTTTTGCAACAGCTCTTCACAATTTTATTTCGAAAACACTCATAAGACAAGTCTTTTATTGCCCAATTAATCCCAAAGAAATCTTTTGCATAATAATAATTGAGCGTACTAAAACTCCCAAATGAAATTCTAATCGTGGCATAATAATGTTGTAAAGGGAGCACACGCATCATAAAGTAAGTATGTGGTTGAGTTGCTCGACACCTTTTATTAAATGATTTGCATTTTAGTACGATACATAGAGAACTAGCGAGATTACAGCAGTTACGTCGTGTTTTGTAGATTTAAATTATCTCGGGGACCCATAAGTGTAGTGGAGTTGAGATGGGGTCCGGATTACATGCATTGCTCGACGTAAGCAGACATAATTTGTGCAAAATAACTGCTACTACTATCTCCCTTCCACTGTTTTATTCAATACTGCACAACTTTTCCTCTAATCTCGGTACCCTTTTTTCCACCACCCGTCACATCCGCAACGACCATCTAGACGCAATAGTCGCAAGTTATCGTCTATTTGCGTTTTTTGCTGATCAGAAATCGGTTAAGGACACTTTTGTGAGGTATGGTTATGTAAAACTCCTCGGGAATGAGTACCGTCGGAAGATGTTTAGCTTTGATCTATTAACGTTTGATGGTGTTCCGGGCTTTTTAGAACGTGGAGTCGGAGCCGGTGCAGTAATTGAATTGCTAAAGTTGTGTTTTTATCAGAGGGCGAATCAGAATAGGAGCAATTTAATATCAAGTAGTTTATTATATATGAAGATCTGAGGGACAGGAGTTATGTTTTCATTTAAATGGGCAAATAGCCGATAAGGATCAGTCGTTAAAATGAGAAAGTAACGGAGTAAGAGATATATGGCGACAAGCGGGGTTCACCGGTACCGAACGGAAGATGAGCCTTATAGAACCGACACAACCCTCGCGTTACCTGATGCCTTCGCGTGATTCATCTACGGCATTATACCTGTCAAAGCAACATTATCTGATAAGTAATTGTACAATTCTGGAAAAAACACCGCACCCGTCAAAATATAATATTCAACGAGCGGTCCTTCCGTGAAAAGCCGTTGTCGCCATAATTAACTCGCCGCCTCCGAATTACCCGAACCTCCAGTGCAGGCAAAAATTGATTATGTAAAAGCGGGCCGTCCCCCGGCAGTCTGAGGTGGCGTGAAAGACGCGCCGGAGTAGATTTATCACTCACGGTCATCTCACGTTTGTGATGCAGATTGCGAGTAATTCCCGTAAGGAATGCGAAGGGGGGTGTGCGTGAATCTGGTTAGAAAAAGGGTGGTCGAAGCTCACACGGTCACCTCGCTCTTAGTCAGTGTTTCCGGCAGTCCTTCAGTTGACCCTCCCAGTTTTCGGACGCTTTAGCTGCAGGCGCGAAACTGCCTCCAGGGAACAGACATTCAATACTGTTCGCCAGCCAGGAAACCTAATCAGCTACTATTGAAACTGCCAGTTCTCGATATGGAATTAATTTATAGCAATTTAGGTTCAACGTTCCGATAATTAAAGAGAAGCCGAAACTCGGGAGACCGGATGGTGCGTTTTTTCCCCATAAAATCATAATTGTAAACAATAAATCAGGTACCCATAGCTACATGCGTAATTAAAACGTGAAAACATGTCTGGTGGAGGTTTATGCCGATTAGACTGCAGACTTGGTGACGGTGACTTGGTGAGCTTGACTTCCCTCGATTTGATCCGGGGAAGCTGGAGGCTTGTTTACAGTCCCAGCGCAACCACAATGATTATTATGGTCTAAATTTGTTTTTCGAACTACCTGTCAGTAGAAAGTCTCGGGGTAGCTGCACGAGACAAGATTTTATCTGTCGTCACTTTAGGGAATAGAGTTATATCGTATTTAAAATATGTTTATTTCAGTTTTGGCTTATCTTGCGGCAAAAGCATTTCGGAGAGTGTAATATTTTTAAGGGTTGACCTGTGGTGGTGTATAAGATGAGAAAGATGATTTGGCGATGAGTTATATTATTGTTGAAGTTGGTGCAGAAATTTCATTTCAAGGGAAGAATTTTGTGGAACTGGTGTCCTAAATATCTAGCAAATTACATTTGTGAGGTTTTTATCGTGGCAAACTGTATACTGTATTGTTAATGAAGTTGGGCGAGAACGTTTCACTGTTTCCTATTTAGTTCCAGTTTTCTTTCTTCCGTTTTCCTCGGCACGCTCTCGCTGTATCATACAGTTCGCATCTTGTATAACATTTTTCACTTGCTTTATCGAGATTTTAATTAAAAAATCATTATGAATTATAATCTTGAATCGTGTCGGGGACTTTGTGATTAATGAACCCAGACAAACTCGCTTGTTTATTACCTCGCTATTTATAAAATATTCTCTGAAAATATTTATCTCGGGCCATATATCTTAACAAATATCTAAATTACTAGATGACTCCATCATTTGTTACGATTTTGTTCATATTTCAAGCCTAATTCGAGTTATCCCCTTATTGACGACTGGTGGAAATCTAGGTGATAAGAGTTCTATGTGAGGAGAATTGCAAGGAGTGTGCAAATATTGTAAGAAGCCTCCTGACATCTTGTCTTTTATCTCTGGTGAATATCACTGCGTCATATTTTTGCAAGTTATATACGACTTGGTCTCGAGGGTGGTGTAGTTGAGCAAACAAATTCATTATAAGAGTGCGACATTAATATCTAGACTTTTGTTAATTCATTTTTATTATCATCGGAGGAGTAGTGATAGTAGTTAATCGCGAACCCTCCGGTGCTATATAAATATTCCCGTCGTGTCTTCAGACGGAGATAAGTTTTGTGCAGTAGCACGTACATCAACCCAACAGTCCGGCTCTTTCTATCCCTTTTTTCAGACCTTTTCGCCTTGTCATTGTTTTATTTTTCTTGTTAGGCTCTAAATTATTTTGTGCAACGTCGATAAAGGCCAGAAACTCGCCTCTCCAGAACACTTCGGAAAGCAATTCGGACTATAAAATAAAAATATTCCACAACTCTTCCATCCCTCAACAATTAGCCCAACTGGAGTGCGATATTGATCGAAGAATGAAATATGACACGATTTCCTCCGATGGTGGGACGATTAAACGGAACATTCTTTTATCAAAAACATATGTTGGAACATCTTTTAAAATGCAATTTTGTGAGATAATGCGAATAAGCACGACCCCAATATTAAAGAAATGGGGGGCGACAAAAACAAATGTGAATTGCATTACGTATTCATTCGAGCGTATAGAACACGATATAGCTTTCTCATTCTTCCATCATGACTTGAACTGTTCCAATGCTAATAAAACTATTTATGACAGATTTGTTAAATTACTACCTTATGCGAACATGAATGAAGCGAGCAAATAAGCTATCATTTGAGCTTCGGGGGTCGCATCCACATGGCAGACACCCTCGGCAAAATTCACCTCAATTATGATGACGCCAGTAGTAAAGAGTCAATCGGATCAGGTAAGATGTCAATATATAATATTAGCTTCACGTTCTCCGATGGGCCGATCAATCACCCTTGCTACGTTGGGGTTGAACGAGATTTCGACGTACATTTCGATTGTGGTATGTATTGGTTATTTCACAGAGCATTGCCCTCATTGCATTTTCTGCACAAAATGCGCGCCCTCGCAAAATAGACTGTCCATCACCCAGTCCATCAATTTTGTGCAAATGACACGCAATATGCTCGATTACGTGAAGAGCTTCGAAAATCCGTCAATTAATTTATGGCCACCACTATCAGATGCGATTTAATATTGAAATAGAGAGGGCGAAGACGGTCGAGTGTCTTAATACACACCATAATACTTCCGTGCAATTTCCGGTTAAGTAAAGGGTGAAAGGCGAAGGGCTTTCTTAGCGAGGGGCTACTTCCTTCTTCTTCCCGTTAATTTATGTTTCTGATTCACCAGGAATTACTACAGATGTATTAACACATTGACGAGAACAGTCGTAAAAACTTGATTGTTAATTAATGGAGCAAATAGATGGAGTACTTTTTCAGACGGAGATGGTTAATCAAATTGCGATTAAAGACAACAAGGAACTGACTGTGGCTTCTAATTACCTAATGATGAGGAAAACGAGAGATTGATCAACTTATGTTTTTAAAAATGAAACTTCTAGGGAGTTTTCTCCACATTATTTCTTCCCCTCGTTACAGTTTCACTGTCACGCATAATTGGAAAGACAAATGTAATTATAATCGTTTAATGAGAAGAGGGAATAAAAGCAAGATGCCACTTGAGAAAATTGGAGGGTTGACGACATAACCTATACCTTCACGTCATTACCAAAATTAACGAAATCGAATCAACATATTTAAAAAAAAATTTAAAATATTAAAAAAACTGTCTATATTTTTGCAAGCAACTTGAAATATGCATCGAATTTGCAAAACACCGTTTTATACAAACATATTATTGTATTAAATATTATTTCTTACGTGGATAATACTTAACTTAAAAAAAAAGTCAATTTGATACAATTGAACCGAAACTAAAACAAATCAAAATAATGATTGTCGCTAAACTAATTTCAGTTAAATTTGCCTGAGACACTTTTATTTTTACAAATTTATTACGGTGTGTTTATGCATCAAGTCCCAACATGCTCTGCAACTTGAAATTTATGTTTATAAGGTGAGTATCTATAATAGAATATTATAAAAAGTATAATAATAACTATAATAATGAATGACAAAGAAATAACGTACGTTCAAAAAAAAACCTGGACTGAGTTGGCCATGACTACAATTTAAAATTAACAACAGTGTAGGAAAATAATGGTGATGGTGGTATCTGTCATCTGTCACTTGTCTTCAGTGTTTTGATTGTTTTTATGCGTTTTGTTTTTTTTTTTTTTTTTTTTTAAAATTTTCCACAAGATTTCAGTTTCTAGACTTACAAAATCAATTCTTATCAGAATTTTACAATCTGTAGTGCGTTTTAGCTGCTTTTGTACTGTTTGACAAGTTATCTCAGTTCTGTCACTGGTACATTGTAAAAATGTGAAACTAAGCAAAATTCCATAGGCAACTCAGCCCACGATATATACCGGTAGTGTGATAATATAGAAATTAATTTTAAAAAAGACTGGAAGTTGGAACGTGTGGATCTTTAAACTCAGTGGATTTTTGATTTGTGTGGATCTTTGAAACTGATTTAATTTATTTGATCTGGGTGCAGAATTTGCACCTAATATTAGCGCACTCGCATTATTTTGCACGCATTTTCATGTGAAATGACAATTCGAATTATATAGGCAAGTTTGTAACACGTAAAGCAGGGTCGTGACTATTTGGTTGCCTATATGTT